>JAIUZE010071400.1:0-37602 GCA_022085475.1 Heliosperma pusillum | reverse complement strand
GTATCTGGTTGTCCTTCTACAGAATGCTTTATTTTATAAAGCCATTTGCACTGAAGAGGCAGAACCTTATCAGGTAAGTCAACCAGATCCCATACGTTATTCTCATACATAGAGTCCATCTCGGATTGCATGGCGTCAAGCCATAGCTTAGAGTAGGAACAGGTCATGGCACCTTTATAGGTAGCGGGTTCGTTACTCTCTAGGAGTAAAACGTCATCTCTCTCATTCTCCTCGACCATACCAATGTATATGTCTGGAGGAATAGAGTGTCTACCCGACCTCCTAGGTTCCAAAGGAATATTGACCGCAGCCGATGATGAAGGAACGGTTTCCTCCATTGATTGCTCGGTTGTTGGTTTTTGATTCTCCGACAGATCGAAGGTTCCATTACTGTCCTATTCTCGAGAAACTCTTTCTCTAAGAACGTCGCACTAGCCGCAACAAAAACTCGATGTTCGGTAGCCGAGTAAAAGTAATGACCAAACATCCCTTTTGGATAACCAATAAAGTATGTCTTGACCGATCGTGGGCCGAGCTTATCGTCAGGTCTCCATTTGACATAAGCCTCGCAGCCCCAAACCCGCATAAAGGACAAGTTAGGGACCGTTCCCTTCCATAATTCATATGGAGTCTTGTCTACAGCTTTAGACGGACTTCGGTTAAGTATTAAAGCAGCTGACAAAAGAGCATAACCCCACAATGAGTCAGGTACAACCGTGTGACTCATCATGGATCAAACCATATCAAGTAATGTTCGATTTCTCCGTTCGGACACACCATTCAATTGTGGTGTTCCAGGTGGAGTTAACTGTAGTACTACACCACAGTCTTTAAGGTGTTGATCAAACTCATTCGAAAGATATTCGCCACCACGATCTGAACGTAGTGCTGTAATCTTTCTATCCAGCTGGTTTTCAACCTTATTCTGGAATTCCTTGAACTTGTCAAAGGACTCACTTTTATGCTTCATTAAGTAGACATAACCATATCTACTCAAATCGTCCGTGAAAGTGATAAAATACCTATAGCCATCTCTAGCGTTGATTGACATAGGTCCAAACACATCAGTATGTATGAGTCCTAATAGGTCAGCAGCGCGCATTCCAACACCTTTGAAGGAAATTCGAGTCATTTTGCCTATGAGACATGATTCACACGTGCCAAAAGATTCATAGTCAAATGGGGAGATAGTCCCATTATCAATGAGCTTTTTCACGCGTTTTTCATTTATATGTCCCATACGGCAATGCCATAGATAGGTTTGATCTTTGTCACCAACCTTTGCTTTCTTACTACTCACATGCATTATATCTATGGTTTGATCTAAAACATAAATCTCATTCATGGAAACTGCTTTACCATAAATCATTTCGTTTAAAGAGAAAATACAGCTATTATCCTGTATTACAAACGAAAAACCGTCCTTATCAAGTACGGAAACAGAAATAATGTTTTTAGATAAACTGGGTACATAGTAACAGTTATTCAGAAATAACTCAAATCCACTCGGGAGTTGGATTACATATGTTCCCACTGAAACGGCAGCTACTCTTGCTCCATTCCCCACTCGCAGGTCCACATCACCCCTTGCGAGAGTTGTGATGTTTCTTAGGCCCTGCAAATGATTACTGATACGCTAAAATACGGTGTCGTTAATTTCGCAAATTAGCTAAGTCAAATAACAATTTATAAAACCAAATCTAGACTCGAACCAACCTAAGTAAAAGGGTAGTAAGGGTAAGAAAAGGGTCGAACCCAAGGGAAAGCAGTATTAGCTAAAATAATCTAATCTAGACTCTTGCAAAATATCAATTGACAAAATTAATGACTCTAATCACAAATTAAGACACTAATTACTAATTAAGATACTAATCAAAACAAAGACTTAAATTAATTACAAACTATGATATTCACAATGGAAAACATGTAGATAACATATAGGGAGAAAGTTTTTCATGAGAAATGATTATCAAGTCTAAAAATGTCAACAACAACTAAATACTCAAAGTTTCAAATATGGAGAAATAACTTAGTGCAATTTTCCCAAGTTCCCCCACAATTAGCATAGTAAAGGCCCTTCTTTCCTTCCTTTCTCTAATTATCTATTACAAACTTCTAAGAACTAGCCACCATGAATTAAACCATCCATAAATGACTCATTACAACTAAACCCATACTTATTAATGAAAGTTCATAGACCCTAATTAGACTCCTCTAATTAGTTACTAAATTATTTGTTAATTTAGTGTTTAATAAAGATCTATGTAACATGCATGCAAATTAAAATGCATAATAAAAAGTAAGAAGAAATTTCCTTACATTGGGAAATTTCGGTTTATATGGGCACAACAAGAAACACCTTTCTTGTTGATCTTGTGCTAGAAAGAAATAGATGATCCTCCTTGTAATCTTCAAATTAGAAGACCTCCTTTAAGAAGCACCCAAGAGAAAAACCCAAACTAATCACTTAGTTTTTGACTAGAAAACACAAGTGAAAAGATGAACTAATATGAGATTTTATTACTACTCTAGTAATAGAAAATATTAGTGTTTGAGAGGTTTTAGAGAGATGAGGATTTGTAGTGAGATAAGTATGCAAAACAAGAATGAACAAGCATGCAAAATGAACAACAAAGTTGTCCTTTTAAGGACACTATGGTCCGGCCATAGCAAGCCTATGTGGCCTCTTATTTTGCTTAAAATAATCCCATGCAATTACTTTGAGTGTAGTAGTGAATAAGACCATGATCATGTGTCATAAACATGACATGATCACATGATGTAGTGTAACACAAGAAACAACAATCATCATGTTATACACTACCAAAATTTCGGCACCCACTAGTGTCATGTGGTCCATTTTGATTTTTGATATTTGTCCCACAAATACTTATAATCATATGATTAATTATCTTGTATAATTAAGAGTTAATTTGATCATATAACAATTATATGACTCAAATCAATAAATAATATACACTTAACTTTTAAGTGATATTTTATCATTATATCAATATATAATGAGTCCCACAATGCCTAGTTAGTTTATATTACAACTCCTTGTAAATATAATTAACTAATCCCCTCTACCTCAAAGTATATGCATAACCTCAACTAATTTAATGAATTAACCATTAATCATTAAATTAAATCTTATTTAATCGTATTAAAATAAGACGTAAAATTTATTCAGTCAATTATCGTATAATTGACTAATAAACTTATCCGGAATGAGTTCGTAACTCAATTTCAAATAATTAACTCTCGTAACTAAACATATATCAAATATATATATAAAGTACTAATTAATATGTATCGTATACAAATAATTAGATTTCTGTTTGGGTCTCATCCTATAGGTGTGACCAAAAGAGGTCAGTTGATTACCGCCGTCA
Organism: Heliosperma pusillum; assembly: GCA_022085475.1. Classification (NCBI taxonomy): domain Eukaryota; kingdom Viridiplantae; phylum Streptophyta; class Magnoliopsida; order Caryophyllales; family Caryophyllaceae; genus Heliosperma; species Heliosperma pusillum. Next base: position 34,207 of record JAIUZE010071400.1, on the reverse strand, counting down.
TACGACAATAACGTCTAACTTTAGTCAGCTGACCGTTATCGATTTACGTTAATTAACTGACGTGGAGTATCAAAATACTAGTCATCCCACTAATATTCCAAAATGAGATTTATAATATAAATGCACTATTGTGGAGGACACTTGCTCCAACAATCTCCCACTTGTCCGATACAAGTTGTGCATGTAGCCACACTATTGCGGAGGACTCCTACTCCAACAATATCTCCCACTTGTCTCGACAAGTTGTGTGCTACCAATTCTCTTGTCACTTTAGTGTCACATCCTTCCACTCATCGCAAGGTGTCTTTCAGGTCGCACTTGCGATTGGAAAAATAAATTGAGTGGTTTTCTCGATCTGGAGAGTAACTGTTTGACCGGAAAATCTACCATAGATCTCTTCCGAGCGTGGCCACGCATTTCCAGTCACTACTCCTCGAGTGGCCCGAAGATGTTAATACCCAACGTGGGTGGACAATTCCTGTTGACCCAACTTACACTGTATAATGCAAATCACCATGACCCAGTAGATGCCCATCGGCCTCCTTTTACGGCACGACCTAGGACAAAACCAAAGTCAATCGGAAAATACACCGACTCAGGTAAATGGTCGCCAGTCTAAAGAATCGACTCATAGGAATATAATAGAAATCCCCGCCACGACCAGGCTTCAACAATTTTGATAAGGGACTCTATCATGGTCACTGTCCGACAGAGTGTCTCTACAGTCGGTCTATGTAAACGATCAGTCATCTCCATGACTCCATGGTGCTGAACCAACCATCGATCGACTTACAATCTAGTCATTGCGAGACGTCACCTTATGCAAATGACTAGGGACGATTACTAAGTTCATCATGTTCACTTGAATTGAGTTCAACCTATCTTATAACCAATTCGGACAAAACAAAGTAATAAAATTTAGTCAATACTAAATAAAAGAGTTCATATAAAACTCGAACAATGAATGCAATTATCATATATGTAAACATTGATACAACATTCAATTATTACATATCACATAATCTAGAGGAATTCAGGAACTCGTCGTAATCCCATCGAGACGACATGACTGTCATGTTTAGCCTTTGTAAGAGGCTTGGTTAGAGGATCAGCGATGTTATCGTCTGTCCCAACCTTACATACATCTATTTCCTTCCTCTCCACGTAATCTCTAATTACATGGTATTTCCTAAGTACATGTCTAGACTTGTTACTAGACTTGGGCTCCTTTGATTGAAAGATAGCCCCACTGTTATCACAATACATCGTGATGGGATCTGTGGCAGTAGGGACTACTCCTAGTCCTTCCAAGAACTGCCGAATCCACACAGCTTCCTTTGCAGCCTCTGATGCCGCGAGGTACTCAGCTTCTGTTGTAGAATCCGCAGTCACGCTTTGCTTGAAGCTCTTCCAGCAAACGGATCCTCCATTCAACATAAAGACATAGCCGGATTGGGATTTTAAATCATCCCTATCAGTTTGGAAACTAGCGTCCGTGTAACCCTTTACACGCAACTCAGTCTCTCCTCCAAACACCAAGAACGAATCTTTAGTCCTTCGTAAGTACTTAAGGATGTTTTTTACGGCTATCCAGTGACTCTCACCTGGATTGGCTTGATAACGACTCGTCATGCTCAAAGCATAGGCGACGTCAGGGCAAGTGCACATCATAGCATACATGATTGACCCAACTGCTGAAGCATAAGGGATCAACTTCATGCGTTCAATCTCCTCGGTGACGGTAGGACTCTGGGATTTACTCAGAGTGATACCATGACCTATTGGAAGAAAGCCTCTCTTAGAGTCTTTCATTTTGAACCGATCAAGAATCTTATCTATATAAGCTTCTTGACTTAATGCTAGTATCCTCTTGGATCTATCTCTATAGATCCGGATACCCAAAATGCGTTGTGCCTCTCCCAAATCCTTCATCTGGAAATGTTTCCCAAGCCACTCCTTGGTAGAAGTAAGCATTGGTATGTCATTCCCAATGAGAAGTATGTCATCCACATACAAGATAAGGAAAGTAACTTTGCTCCCACTAAACTTCATGTATAAACATGGTTCCTCGACACTTCGAGTGAATCCGTTTTGTTTAATTACATGATAGAAGCGATGATTCCAACTCCTTGATGCTTGCTTAAGACCATAAATGGATCTCTTAAGTTTGCATACCTTCTTAGGGTTGGATTTATCCTCAAAACCTTCAGGTTGTGTCATGTACACTTCCTCTTCTAGAATCCCATTCAAGACGGCGGTTTTGACATCCATTTGCCAAATTTCATAGTTATAAAATGCGGCAACCGCTAAGAGAATCCTAATGGATCGAAGCATAGCGACTGGGGCAAAAGTTTCGTCATAGTGTAAACCATGAACTTGAGTGAAGCCTTTTGCCACCAATCTAGCTTTGTAGACATCAATATGTCCATCTATGCCATTTTTGATCTTGTAGATCCACTTGCACTGAAGAGGTCGCAACTTCTCAGGTAAGTCTACCAAGTCCCATACTTGATTTTCGTACATAGAATCCATTTCGGATTGCATGGCCTCAAGCCAATGCGTGGAGTTGGGACTAGAAACGGCCGACTTGTAGGTTGTGGGTTCATCACTTTCAAAAAGTAATAAATCACCATCTCCCTCGATACATCCGAGGTAACGATCAGGTTGAGAACTAATTCTACCTGACCTTCTAGGGACAATAACCGTTTTAGACGAGGAGGGAACGTTTTCCTCCACTTCATTTTCGGTTTGTGGCTCTCGAACTTCGTCAAGTTTGAATTTTCTCCCACTCTGCCTTTTAGAAACGAAATCGCTTTCTAGAAAGACAGCATCACGAGAAACAAACACTTTGTCCTCATGACGGTTGTAGAAGTAATATCCACGAGTCTCCTTAGGATATCCTACAAAATAACATTTGTCGGATCTGGGTGCGAGCTTGTCATTAGACTTCTCATGAACAAACGCCTCGCAACCCCAAATTTTCAAAAACGACAAATAAGGAACCTTTCCTTTTTATATCTCATATGGAGTTTTATTGGCTGCTTTAGTCGGGCTACGATTTAGTGAAAATATTGCGGTTAAGATGGCAAATCCCCAAAACGAGTCAGGAAGCTCTGTAAGGCTCATCATCGACCGAACCATATCTCATAAAGTTCGGTTTCTCCTTTCAGACACACCATTTAATTGAGGTGTTCCAGGAGGAGTCCATTGTGATACTATACCACAATCTTTTAGGTGTGAATCAAATTCATAATTTAGATATTCACCACCACGATCGGATCGTAGGGTTTTTATCTTCTTATTCAATTGGTTTTTCACTTCATGTTGAAACTCTTTGAACTTTTCAAAAGCTTCACTCTTATGCCTCATTAAGTAGACGTATCCATATCTACTCAAATCGTCGGTAAAAGTAATGAAGTACTTGTAACCACCTCTAGCTTGGTGAGTCATTGGGCCACATACGTCGGTATGTACAAGGCCTAATACTTCACTTGATCGTGTCCCTTTTCCCGTAAAAGGAGCACGAGTCATCTTGCCCAAAAGACAAGATTCGCATTCACCATAAGATTCATAATCAAATGGTTTGAGAAGTTTCGTTGAAACAAGTCTCTTTATGCGTCGTTCGTTTATATGACCTAAACGACAATGCCAAAGGTATGATTGATTAGGTTCACCTAATTTGAGCTTCTTGCTTTCGAGATGATATATTTCATTAACATTATCAAGAACATAAATGCCTCCAATAGAGATGGCTTTACCATAAAACACATCATTAAAAGAAAACGAACAACTATTGTTCTTGATTACAAAAGAGAACCCCTCCGCGTCAAGTACGGAAATGGAGATAATGTTCTTAGTCAAGGAGGGTACAAAATAACAATTATTTAAATACAACTCAAGACCACTAGCTAAGGTTAATACATAAGTTCCTACGGAGACAGCGGCAACTCTTGCTCCATTCCCCATTCGTAGGTCCACATCACCCTTGGCTAGTGCTCGCACGTCCTTCAGCCCCTGCAAGTGATTACAAAGGTGAGAACCACATCCAGTATCAAATACCCAAGTGAAAGTGCAAGCATAGTTAATATCTATCATATAGAGAGAAGAGAGGATTATACCTGACGGTGTCACACATCCGTCCTTTTTATCCTGCAAATACTTGGGACAATTGCGTTTCCAATGTCCCTTGCCTTTACAATAAAAGCATTCGGCCTCGGCGTGCTTCTTGCCCTTAGCCTTGGCATTTCCATTCATAATAGCTTTGCCCTTTCCCTTTCCATGCTTCTTAAATTGGGCTTTGGCTTTTCCCTTCCCCTTTTGAACCCCTAGCTTCAAGTTCTTCAATCTCATTGTAAGAACATCCTTTTGCTCACTCCCACTTGCTTCCATATCCCTTTCGACTTGGGGAAGGAGAGCATGGAGCTCGTGAAAGCTCTTATCCATGCCATGCATGTTATAGTTTGCCCTAGTTTGGGCAAACTTTGAAGGAAGTGAGTGAAGGATGCGGCCAACCGCAAGCTTCTTAGGAATTTTGACCCCTAGACGATCTAGAGTGTCAACATGTTCCACCATCTTAAGCACATGTGGGCCAACCTTTTGGCCCCTCTCTAACTTGGCTTCAAAAAGCCGAGTCATAGCATTGTATTGGCGAATCTCAGGTGATTGAGAAAAAGCCAACGTCGCCCTAGAGAATATCTCATATGCTCCAAGGGTGATGTATTGTTGCTGAAGGGTTGAGGACATCGACCAAATCAAGACCATCTTGACGTCGTTTGCTACCTTAAGGTATTCCTCATAGGCGGCTTTGGCCGCATTAGTGGCCCTTGGGCCGGGTTCATTTGGAGGTGCCTCGGTCAAGTAGCGCAAAACGTTATCCGATAACGCCGCACTCTTGATCGTTTGTTCCCACTCGACGAAATTAGTTTCATCGTCTTTTAAGATGCATTTGTCCATAACGGACCTTAGCCATGAGTCTTTTCCTAGTTGAACGGTGTTGTTATTGTTTGCCATTGCGAATTATGAATAACTACAACAAAATTAGGAAATATTAACATTCATTGTTTTAATCAATTATACTTGTATAACCAATTTAAACAAGTCACTCATATAATGACCCCTCACGAAATTATATAAGCGATTCCGAGACCCGCATTTTAGACAAAAGAACATGTTATGCAACTTTTATGTAAAAGACGGTAAGTCAACTTTTGACTAATTCTACTCCTAGAACTCTCGGTTGACGGATTTCAACGAAACCCATCTCCTAGTCCCAAGATAACGCTTATCTTGTTGAGTCCAACCCAATTTAGGCGTGTGATCGTATCACCCTACTTACCCGAGGTAAAAAGGTCCACGTTGTGGTTGTCCTAATTAACACGGGGTTCATAGGTGCTTCAATTGGTAAGGCTAAATCTCAATTCCTTTTTAAGTTATGTGAGAGGTCTTGCCAATTTTAGTTATTAATTCCCTATAAGTGAACTAAGTCGGTGAATTTTGACTAGCGTTGAATTGACAATCGATAAATAAAACGCATGTTGGTGATTTTGGCATGTGCGGAAAAATAAAGCAAGCAATCATAATAAATCCTAGTATGGCCACCTAGCTAATCTAATTAACTAGATGATTACAAATCGGAAACCAACTCATTGGTCCCTTGCCTCTTCATGGAACGCTTTCCAATATGGCACCGTCTTTTGGAACACCGACTTTGGGAATCACCGTCTTCATAATAAATAATTACAAAAATACAAATGAATACATAGCAAATCCCTATTATACATTTGATCTAAAAAAAATGAAATTATTAATTATTACAAAACGGCGATACGAAATCGCAATAAATTACAACCAAATCGGTATGCCCTTACATTACGGGTAATACCGATTAAAACACTCTAGGCCATACTAGGTACAACTTGCAATAAAATAAATAAATGACATTCATTCATTCAACAACATAAATAAAAATGCTGTAAAATCATGCCAAAATCACCGTCAACACTTGTCATGTTCATTCTAGCTCGGTTTTTACGAATTTTATCGATTTTATCTACTAAAAATCAATAATCAAAACTTAAATCGTATTTAAGCTCAAACTAATTATCTAAACTGATTTAGAACTCAAAATTAGTCCCCACTAATTTCACTTGTATTTAATTAGTTTGAATTGATCGCATTTGCTATTTAAAGAGGTTTATTCATAACTTTTATGAATTAAACCCAAAATAAAATTAAAAATCATTGAAATTGAAACAAAAATATTTTTACATACTGTAACACTTCCAGGAACCTCAAGAACAAAAAACATTTGCCCAAAAATTTGAAATGATTTTATGAACAAATAGCTTTATAATAATCGATTTTTATCAAATAAAAACCAACTAAAATAGTAAAATGATGAAATAAATTTTCAAATTTTACCAGAATGATATAAATAATATTTCAAAATGTTAAAAAAATTTTGAACTCCAGAAAGTCTCGTTTCAATTTTAAGAACAAAATAACTCCTTTAAATCGATTTTTATCCAATAAAAATCAATAACCATGCAATACATGACTAAATGTCACGAAAATTTACATACAATATTTACACCATGCATGTGAGAACATATTAAAAATTTGAGGCCAGATTCAACATGGAACTATTTTTAGTTAACTTTTAACATAAAACCGCATGTTAACTCGGTTATTAAGGCCATAAAACATAATAAATAGCAAATTAATTCGTAAATTCACCAAATTTGACCACAAACATTTTGAGGTCAGTAGGTATGCATTCAAATCAGAAAATTTCGTGAAAACCATTTTTAACATAAATTTTCGATTTTTACTCAAGTTATCGTATAACCCGATTTTAATGCTTAAAATCAACATGCATGCTACAAGCTAGCTCTGATACCACATGAAAGTTCATAGACCCTAATTAGAATCCTCTAATTAGTTACTAAATTACTTGTTAATTTAGTGTTTAATAAAGATCTATGTAACATGCATGCAAATTAAAATGCATAATAAAAAGTAAGAAGAAATTTCCTTACATTGGGAAATTTCGGGTATATGGGCACAACAAGAAACACCTTTCTTGTTGATCTTGTGCTATAAAGAAATAGATGATCCTCCTTGTAATCTTCAAAGTAGAAGACCTCCTTTAAGAAGCACCCAAGAGAAAACCCAAAATAATCACTTAGTTTTTGACTAGAAAACACAAGTGATATGATGAACTAATATTAGATTTTATTACTACTCTAGTAATAGGAAATATTAGTATTTGAGAGGTTTTTAGAGAGATGAGGATTTTAGTGAGATAAGCACAAAAAATAAGAATGAACAAGTAAACAAAATGAACAACAAAATTGTCCTTTTAAGGACACTATGGTCCGGCCATCATGGCCTATGTGGCCTCTTATTTTTGCTTAAATTAATCCCATGCAAATTGGTTGAGTGTAGATGTGAGTAAGGTTATGATCATGTGTCATAAACATGACATGATAACAAGATGTAGTGTAATACAAGAAACAACAATCATCATGTTGTACACTACCAATTTTCGGCACCCACTAGTGTCATGTGGTCCATTTTGATTTTTATTATTTGTCCCACAAATACTTATAATCATATGATTAATTATCTTGTATAATTAAGAGTTAATTTGATCATATAACAGTTATATGACTCAAATCAATAAATAATATACACTTAACTTTTAAGTGATATTTTATCATTATATCAATATATAATGGGTCCCACAATGCCTAGTTAGTTTATTTTACAACTCCTTGTAAATATAATTAACTAATCACCTCTACCTCAAAGTATATGCATAACCTCAACTAATTTAATGAATTAACTATTAATCATTAAATTAAATCTTATTTAATCGTATTTAAAATAAGACGTAAAATTTATTCAGTCAATTATCGTATAATTGACTAATAAACTTATCCGGAATGAGTTCGTAACTCAATTTCCAATAATTAACTCTCGTAACTAAACATAGATCAAATATATATATAAAGTACTAATTAATATGTATCGTATACAAATAATTAGATTTCTGTTTGGGTCTCATCCTATAGGTGTGACCGAAAGGGGTCAGTTGATTACCGCCGTCATACGACAATAACGTCTAACTCTAGTCAGCTGACCGTTATCGATTTACGTTAATCAACTGACGTGGAGCATCAAAATACTAGTCATCCCACTAATATTCCAAAATGAGATTTATAATATAAATGCACTATTGTGGAGGACACTTGCTCCAACAATTAAAACATAAGCATAAATAAGGATGCAAGCTTTAAGCACAAAACCAAAGAAGCATGCTAGAATTATGTAATAAAACATTAAACCATGTTCCAAATACACAATAACCCAATTTCCACTCAAAAGATTCCAACTTTTAAACCAAAGTTACAATCTTTCAAAGTTGCTTCAACAAATATCAAGACAAATCAACCAAATTCATCAAGACAAAGCAATTTAATCAAACAAACAATTACTAAGATGGTTAGTCTTAACAACAATTCATTCAACAATGAAATTCAAACATAGGAAAATGGAATTAAATAGAGAAGGAAGGATTAAAAAGGTCTTACAATGCTAAAAGGGAAGAACTTGTTCAAATTACACTAAGCAAAAGAAGATTAGCTACCCATAGTCTTCATATTACAACCAATTTCTAAGCAAAAACCCATTACAAGAGCCAAAGTTGAAGAACAAAAGTAGAGAAACCTAAGGAAAATATAATGTTGAATGTTGAATGCTTGATGCCCTCTCTCTCTTCAGTCTTCTTCTTTTATACCCTTGGTCCGCAAACCTAGGGGCCTTGAAAGGTGGGCTTCCAAAAGACAAGACGAGAAAATGAAGAAAACCCGTGCTGAGAGATGACGCAGGCTGCGTCCTACGACGCAGGCTGCGTCGTGCTGACGCAGGCTGCGTCGAGCACTGCCCCTTTTTTCCCTTGTTTTCCTTCTTGACTTTCGTTGACCCAAGGATATTTGACCCCGCCTTGACTTCCATTGACCCATTGGGCTTGGTCTTCATACCTTGGTGATTCATTGTTAGCCCACTTCCAATTTCCGGGTTTTTGAGTCTCGGGTTTTCGGGTTTGACTTTCATTGACTTTCGGGATTTTGACTCTCAAAATTGACTTAAAATACTAATTACTAACATTATTACAAAAACTAAAATTAACATAAAACAAAGCTAATGACCCGTAAAAAGTAGAACGAAAGACTCTAAAAATTACTACTAGACACGACAATATTTGACGTTGTCAAACACCCCCACACTTGGACTTTTACTCGTCCCGAGTAAAACTCGAGATTAGCACAAATGACACGAGCCCAACAAAGTGTGTGTGGAGGCATTGACGTCTCTTCCCTCACTACACCCTTCTTATACTCCCTCTTAAACAATCCACCAATGACAAAAACAAAACAAAAAGACTCAATTCTTGTGACACTCTTCTCTCACTCCCCCTCCTTATATCATCCCTCAAGACTAAAGACACAACATGCCACCTACTCCGCCTCAAATCAACTCCTCCCTACTTATAGCTCCCAATAAAGTAGTATGACCATCTTTGCCTTATCCCCAGGCATAGCGAGATGGTCTTTCTCAACAACCTTCATACAAAAATCACTCCTCATATCACCCCCTTATTACTCCACTAATGCATATCATGGTTACTTGGTTGGCCCCAAACTTCACAATTTGCACAACCAAGCGACCACCAAAATAAATCCACCAATTTGAAACAAAGTTTTGTGACTCAAAAATAAAAATAAATGGAGTCCTAAGCTAGCCTCCTTCCAATTTCCTCCTTATCACTCCCTTCTTATTCCTCCAAAATCCTCATCATAGGAAGAATTATGCTCAAATTTTTTTCATTTTTTTCATTTTTTCATTTTTTTTCTTGAAAATCCCTCATTTTGCCTAAGGTGCCCTTTCGGGTTTTCACCTTAGCTTTTCCTTTCCTCTCATTGGTGGCTCGCAACTCGATTCTTCATTTTGCCCGGAATGCCCTTTCGGGTTTTCATCCCGTCCTCGGTCACCTTCCCAAATCTTGCCTAGGTGCCCACCCTTGTGGGTTTTCACCTAGCCGGGATTTTCAAATTTTTTTTTTTTCTTTTTTTTTTTCTTCAAAATAAAGACATAAAAAAAAAAAATTACAATGCATCAAAAACAAACTAACTATGTACAATCTTCTCCCCCACACTTAGAATACACAATGTCCTCATTGTAGGAGAGAAGAAAAATGTTACCTCATCAATTGTTGAAAGGAGAAGAACCCGAGGCACCTCCTCGGTTTCTCCTCCTATCCCTTTCTTCTCTAATCCTTCTTCTTCGCTCCATGCCTTCATCAAGGGTCTCTTGGGTGTAAGGAAAAGGGTAGCCCGGGTTTTGTTGCATGGACATCCCAAAGAGAGAGCTAGCCAAGCCATATACATCTTCTTCGGCCACCGCATCTTCATAGGAGTCTTGAAGATAGTTGTGGTGGCGCTCATTTTGAGCTTGAAAATGGCTCGTAGCTTGCTCCCTCCAAGCATTTTGGGTGGCACACATTTCATTTTGTTCCCGCCACCTTTTATCTTGTTTCTCTCTCCAAAGGCGGGCTTCCTCTTGCCCGTCTAGCATCCTCCTCCATTCCTCACTTTGAGCCCTCTCGGCCTCCGCTCTCAATCTCTCCCTCTCCTCCACAACATTATGCCAATCATCCAAAGTCTCAAGCCTACCTCCTTGTAGTTGTTACCAAGTGTTTGAGGCATCCACCCTCCCACTAATGTGCGTCAAGACGTCATTGGTGCTAGCAAAATAGTTAGCCATTTTTTGTTGCCATGGCTCCACGGGTGTGCTAGAACGACCCTCCGCATCAAACATGGGGGTGTCGGTATCATGGTGGCTTTGGAATGGTGATTAGAAATGGAATGGTGGTGGTGGTTGTTGTTGTTGTTGTTGTTGTTGTTGTTGTTCAAAATTGGTGGTTTGGGAAGGTCCTTGCTCAATTGCAAGGATCTCAATCTCCTCTCTCAAATGCTCACTTCCCTCACCACCCTCTCTTCATCCCCTCCTTCTTTGCCTCAAAGGCACTTCCTCTACCTCCTCCTCTTCCGCACTACTTACCCCCAAACTTTCCTCCCTAGGACAAATAAAATCCCATGCCGCGGGTCCTCTAGGTAAAGGATTGTTTTGAGGTCTAGGCAACTTCATGGAGCTTAGCCCGTCACTTCCCAACATAAACCCTTTTAAGGGTTGCTCTTTGCTAGTCTTAAACATATGCACTTCCTCTAGCCCAAGACGGTTGTACCTCGTCAACCCCCTACAAATATTCACCGCTTGATCATTACCAATGCCCCCTCATAATGCCTTACCAAGAAACAAATCACCCCCCCCCCCCACAATGGATGCTTGCCCTTGCCGATTTTTGCCTATGCTTGATGCAAGCCCTCAAAAACAAATCGGCCCAATCCGGGATCCCTACCCCCTCCGGAAGCATAGTCCACAAACATAGCCGGATATTCTCCGGCACTTTGGTGGGTTCTCCCGCGGAGTTGAAAATGGTGGTGAGGAACCTAGTAATTAGGCGAGGTACGGGGTGGGTGATGGCTGACAGTTTGGCATCCTTAGACGGGTCGTGGTCATCGGCAATGTTACCCCACATCAAATGCATTTTGCCCTTGGGGCACCTAATGTCCTCGGGTTGCTTGGTGATTTTCAGGATTTGACGGATTTCGGAAGTTGGGGCATTATGCCAAGTTTGGTTCAATCGGAATCGGTAGGCTTTCTCCTCACCTTCGGGCACATCCAACTCCGACAAGGTTGCTAGAAACTCGTATGCGAAACTCCTATAGGTGTAATCCGAGGAGTTCGGCTCGAGATAAGCCTCTAGCCCTACTTTAGCTAGCATGTCCCTTGTCAAGTTGAACATGCCTAAGGCATGGAGGGTGGTTGGGCAAAAGAATTTGGTGGCGACAAGAGGGTAAGTGGTTATTTGATCCCAAATTTTCTTATATTGAGCTTGCAACCTCTCATAGCCCATGAACACCGCTTCAACTTCGGTGTCGGGCTCACTCACCGCGGCCCTCTTATTTTTCCCTTTGCCAAATAACTTGGAGATCTTTGGTGCCATTTCTGCAAAAATTAACAAGCAACACACTACAACAACAACAAGCAATCACTCGAAGGATTTTTCACTCAAGCAATTCAACAAACACTTGGTGCGCAACAATTTCTACACCTCAAGAAGCTAGTGTTTGTTGAATTTCTTTACCTCACTCAGAAAACTTTGTCCAAACCTAACTACACAATCAAGCAAGGGCAAGGGGGAACTCAACCTAAGACTAATTCTAGCCTAAATCGAGCAAAAACTTGAAGAACGATGAAAAAGATGAATATGAAGTTATACCTTTCGCTTTTCCACAAGATTCACGCTCCTTGATGATTAGAAGAGGTAGGAATTCGACAAACACCCTTAAAAACCCAACAAAAGTTCCTAAAAATCGAATTTGAGGAAGACAAAAGCTAGGTTTTCAAACCGGATTTTCGGAGATTGAGGGTGAGTGAGATTGATTTTGGGTTTATTGAAGGTAGAATAATGATTAGGAAGAAGAATTGGACTGATTTTGATGAAAGTTTTGGAAGATTTGAGTGAGAAAGATGGATTTTTGAGGGATTGGGGTGGTTTTGGGTGTGTTTGTCGTGAAAAAGAATGAAGAAGAAGATGTGTTTGTTTTATGAAGAACACGGGAAAAAGCAAAACAAAATACTGAAATCCGCTTTCGACGCAGGCTGCGTCATACGACGCAGGCTGCGTCGTGACGACGCAGAGTGCGTCCTACGACGCAGGCTGCGTCGAGCACTGCCGGATGATCTAGCTTTTGCACTTAGCAAAATTTTTGCTAAGTGTTCCAAACACCTCCATACTTGCAATTTCACTTCAATGGTCCATATTAACCTCCAATATCTAAATTCCATCGATTCCCGAACTTTTTATCCGTGGCACGCATCCCGAGGCGGCCAAAAACTCGTAAAAATTCACAAAACCGTTAGTAACTTCAAAAAAATTTTGTTTGATGCAATGTCTAACTAACTTAAAACAACTTAAATGCTAAGATTTAATAAAAGAAACTTCAAAGAAATATTCACAAGGATAGAGTATGTACATGTTTTGCCGTTTATTTAGAGTCGATGGCTCGACTTAGCTATTTCAAGCTTTTCAACTTTCATAGACCGGGTCTTCAAGCAAGACCTCTTCTTCCCCCTCCCGGGCACATCCTTGGAAGTAGTGTTTGAGACGGTGGCCATTCACTTTGAGGAGCTTTCCATCCCCGGACCCCTCCACTTCAATAGCTCCATGGGTAAACACTTTCTTGACGGTGTAAGGTCCAAACCATCTTGACCTCAACTTGCCCGGAAAGAGCTTAAACCGGTTTTGGAACACAAGAACTTTATCACCCTCCTTGAAAACTCGACGGTTTATCATCCCATCATGCCATCTTCTTGTTTTCTCTTTGTAGATGGAAGAGTTCTCATAAGCATCTTGGAGAATTTCTTCAAGTTCTTGTAATTGAAGCTTTCGGTGCATACCGCTCTCATCTTGGTTTTGGTTGAAAGATTTGATAGCCCAATAGGCTTTGTGCTCAACCTCCACGGGGAGGTGGCAAGCCTTGCCATAGATGAGCGGAATGGGGACATGCCAATGGGGGTTTAAAAGCGGTCCTATATGCCCACAACGCATCAACTAGCCTCTTGCTCCAATCCTTTCTATCCGGATTAACCGTCTTTTCAAGTATTCCTTTTATTTCACGGTTGGAGAGTTCGGCTTGCCCGTTTGTTTGTGGGTGGTAGGCCGTGGAAATTTTATGATTCACCCCATACCTCTTGAGAAGGCCTCCAATCACCTTGTTGCAAAAATGGGTACCCCTATCACTAATGATAGCCCTTGGAAAGCCAAACCGGGAGAATATGTTCTCTTGAATGAAAATGGCTACTACCTTGGCATCATCGGTGCGGGTAGGAATTGCTTCAACCCATTTTGACACATAATCTACCGCCAAGAGGATGTATAAATAACCACCGGAATTTGGAAAAGGGCCCGTAAAATCAATTCCCCACACATCAAAGATCTCACAATATAGAAGAGGTTGTTGTGGCATCTCATTTCTTTTTGTCAAATTCCCCACCCTTTGACATCGGTCACAAGTTTTTACAAATTTGGGGGCATCTTTGAAAAGGCTTGGCCAAAAGAAACCGCATTCAAGCACTTTTCTAGCGGTTCTTTGTGGCCCAAAATGTCCTCCACAAGCATAGTCATGACAATGATGTAAGATGAAGGGATCTCACTCTCGGGCACACATCTCCTCACAAGTTGATCTTGACAAAACTTCCACAAGTAAGGATCATCCCATGTATAGTACTTGGCATCGGATTTGACTTTGCTCTTTTGATGAGAAGAGAAATGGCTTGGAAGCCGCTTTGTCACCAAATAGTTGACCATGGTAGCATACCATGGCTCCTCCACTTGTATAGCATAAAGGGACTCATGAGGGAGACCTCCTTCAACCTCCTCAAGAGGGCATGATGGTCTTCCTTCATGGTTTAGCCGGCTCAAATGATCCGCCACCACATTCTTCACCCCTTTCTTGTCTTTTATTTCCACATCAAACTCACTTAGAAGAAGAATCCATCTCAACAATCTTGGCTTGGCATCATTCTTTGCCACAAGGTATCTAATGGCGGCATGATCGGTGTAGATGATCACCTTTGTGCCCAAGAGATAAGACCGGAATTTTTCTAGAGCATAAATCACACCAAGGAATTCCTTCTCCGTCGTGGAATAGTTCTTTTGAGCATCATTCAAGAGGGGAGAAGCATATTGGATCACATGGGGTCCCTTGTCACTCTTTTGACCCAAAACCACTCCCAATGCATAGTCACTTGCATCGGTCATGATTTCAAATGGAAGATCCCATCGTGGTGATTGAATAATTGGTGCGGTGACCAATCTCTCCTTCAAGTCATTGAATGCTTTCCTACATTTGTCATCAAAAACAAATTCCGCTTCTTTGTGCAAAAGCTTGCATAAAGGGTTATCAATCTTGGAAAAATCCTTAATAAATCTCCGGTAGAAACCGGCATGTCCTAGAAAAGACCTAATATCTCGGGTGTTAGAGGGATAAGGTAAGGTTTTGATAATGTCAACCTTAGCCTTATCCACCTCAACCCCCCTTTCCGACACTACATGTCCTAAAACGATGCCACTAGTCACCATGAAATGACATTTTTCGGAGTTTAAAATGAGATGGGACTCTTGGCATCGCTCTAAGACAAGAGCAAAGTGTTTTAGACATGCATCATAGGAGTCCCCATGGACGGTGAAATCGTCCATGAATACTTCTATGATCCTTTCTACATAGTCGGAGAAAATACTCAACATGCACCGTTGAAAAGTTCACGGTGCATTACACAAACCAAAGGGCATACGGCGATAAGCAAATGTACCAAATGGGCATGTGAATGTGGTCTTGACTTGGTCCTCGGGTGCGATTGGGATTTGAAAATACCCCGAGTACCCGTCAAGGAAACAATAGAAAGCTTTTCCCGCTAGTCTTTCTAACATTTGATCAATAACTGGTAGCGGGAAATGGTCTTTCAATGTAACCGCATTCAAGCGGCGGTAGTCAATACACACCCTCCAACCGGTTTGTGGTCGGGTGGAGACCAAGTCTCCTTGTGCATTCTTGCCTACCGTCACTCCTCCCTTTTTGGGTACGACTTGAGTTGGGCTAACCCAACGAGAGTCGGAAATAGGGAAAATGATACCCATTTGCAATAGCTTAATTACCTCTTCTTGCACTACCTCCGCCATGGGTGGATTGGGCCTCCTTTGGGGTTGTCGGACCGGTTTGGCATCCACTTCAAGCCGTATCTTGTGCATGCAAGTCACCGGGCTTATCCCTTTTAGGTCCTCTATGCTCCACCCAAATGTTTCCTTATGCTTCTCAAGTAGTGATACCAATTTGCCTTCTTGGTCCTCGGTGAGTGTGCTTGAAATGATAAGTGGTAGGGTGTTCTTGTCCCCTAGAAAGATGTACTTCAAATGGCTTGGGAGGGTCTTCAACTCGACCTTAGGAGGTTGGATAATGGAAGGGAGGGGCTTGTGGAGTGGAATACTCAAAGCAAACAACTCGGATAGGCTCGCCAGTGCAGGACGCAGGCTGCGTCCAGTGACGCAGGCTGCGTCGTACGACGCAGGCTGCGTCGTGTGACGCAGGCTCCGTCGAGCACTGCCTTGCCCTGTTTTCAGCATTTCTATGACGTTGAGCTCCTCATATGTTTCTATTGGCTCTTCCTTCTCCAAGTCTTCAAGACATTCCTGCACATCAAAGGCCAACAACAAACGTAAACCTTCCTCTTCCATGGGGTTAGTTAAAGCTACCTCGAGTGGGTCTCTATCACAAAGTTTATACATTTGATTCACTAATGGCTCAAAGATATCCAAGAAGAAACAAGATTGATGGTCACTCGGGTGCCTCATGGAGTCATATATATTGTAAGTTAATCTTTTCCCTTCAAACTCCATAGTCAAGCACCCGTTTGAAACATCGATCTTGGGATTTGAAGTTTTCATAAACGGCCTACCAAGAAGGAGAGGGGTGGCACTAGAGCTAGATTCCATATCTAAGACGTAGAAATCCGCCGGGAAGACAAGATTATCGACTTCCACTAGCACATCCTCTACCATGCCCTTGGGGTAAACACTAGACCTATCGGCAAGTTGAATGACTACCCCGGTTTTAGACAACGGTCCTAAACCTAGGGTCTCATAAATAGATAAAGGCATGACGTTTATAGAAGTCCCAAGGTCTAGCATGGCACGTTTAAAACTTTTCCCCCCAATAGTGCAAGGAATAGTGAACATGCCCGGGTCTCCACATTTCTTGGGTAAATTTTGTTTGAAAATGGCCGACACATGTTCACTCACCCTAACCTTATGGGTTCCCTTCTTTGGATTTCTCCTAGGTGTACAAAGTTCTTTCAAGAACTTTGCATACCTAGGGACACTATTCAACAAGTTAAGAAGCGGGATGTTTACCTCACATTTCCGGAAAGTCTCATATAAGTCATTCTCCTTCGCATATTTCCTTGTGCTTATCAAAGCACTAGGAAATGGGACTTCCGGTATGTACTCCTCCACTTCATCATCTTCAATAGTGTCTTTTCCCTTCATTGAAATGTCTCCCTTGGGGTCCTTGCTTGTGGATGCCCCTTTTCTCATTCTTCGATATCTCTTCTTGACCAACCACCAATTCTCCTTGGTCTTCAATCTCAATGGTTTCCATCTCAATATTCTTCATCTTTTCCTTTCCTTTGCCAAGGGGGTTTACTTCCAACTCTTTGCCACCCCTCAATGTCATGGCACTAGCATTTTCCCTTGGTGGGGGAATGGTTTGAGATGGGAATCTTGTGGAGCCTGAGGCTTGGGATTTTGACAAATTTGAGGCCATTTGGGATAGTTGGGTTTCCAAGTTGTTCACCCTAAGGTTGTTAGCCTCCCTATCCTTCCTTGCTTCCTCTCTATCCCTCCTTGCCTCCTCCCTATCCTTCTCTGGATTGGCAAGAAGTGTTTGCAAGATGTCACTCAAGTTCCCTTGAGAAGAAGAATTCCCTTGATTTGGGTTTTGGTTTGGTTGTCTTTGGGATTGAGAATTATTTGGAAAATTTGAGTTGTTGGGTCTTGGGGTGTTGTTGTTGAAATTTCTTTGGGGGTTTTGGTTGAAATTTGTGTTTCGGTTTTGGGTTGGATTTTGGGCTCTCAAGTGATTGAATTGACCATTTTCAAAACTCTTTGATTTGTCTCCTCCCCACCCCAAAAGATCACGATTTCCCACTTGGTTATACATTCCTCCACCACTTGGGTTTCTAGCATTGTAATTCCCATACCCCATGGCATTGACACTCTCCATGGTGGCTCCCTGCTCAATCATGATGTAACATGTATTTGTAGCATGTTCACCTCCACAATAAGAACATTCAAGTGATTCGGGGTGTTGAGAAAATGAATTACCTTTGTTAACAACCAAGTTGGATACCAAGCTTTTAAGTTCACCCATCTCTTGCATGAGTTTGTGATTTTGAGAGGCATGAGAATCTTCCATGGAAGATACATTTCTAGAGCTTCCTCCCCTTTCATTCTTCCTCTCGTAGATTCTTGTGTTCATAGCCAACTTCTCAATAATGTTGTTGGCCTCGGCCACATTAAGTGTATCAATGCCACCTCCGGTGGCGGCTATAATCATCCGTTGGTCATTTTGGCATAATCCTTCATTGAAGGCCGTCAATAAATCGTCACCCGACATTCCATGATACGGGGCACCTTGCCACGAGGCTTTTGAATCGCTCCCAATAGTCATAGAGAGTCTCCCCCATGTCTTGCTCAATGGTAGTGATGAGCTTCTTTGAGTGGTTATGCCTTGAATCCGGGTAGTATTTCTCAAGAAATTTCTTCTTCAAACCCACCCAAGTATTGACGGAATGGGCCGGAAGAAAAAATAACCATTCCTTAGCGGCATCTTGTAGAGAGAAGGAAATGCCCTAAGTTTAAATTGGTCTTCGGTCACTCCTTGAGGGATGGCCCCTTGGCATATCATGTGAAATTCGGCCAAGTGCCTATTGGGATCATTCCCCACCATTCCATGAAATCTTGGCAAATTATGAACAAAGAACCCCTTTAGCTCGAAATTTACATCCCCCATGGGAGGGTATGCGATACACAACGGTTGCTCTTCATAGTTTCTTGCCCGGATCTCACCAATAGTTCTATTATCTTCCATTTCGGGTGGGTAGATGATGTTCAAAGGTGGTGGTCTCCTAGGAGGTGACTCAAACACTTGTTCTTGTGGTTCTTGTGGTTCTTGAAAAATATTGTTCCCAAACTCTTCTTCACTAGGCTCCCTCCCAAAGGGTCTCCTATAGAGGGGTTTCGAAAACAACCAATTGGAAATGCTACTTGAGGACGGGTCAATGTCTTGGTCACCAAATCCTTCTTGTGACCTAGGCATAAACTTTTAAAAACAACTCCACAACACAATTAGTAACTTCAAACCCAAGTAACCTACAAAAAATACAAAAAGAAATATTTGAAAAACAATCTAAACAAAATATGACACTAACAAGAGTTCAATTTGAATATTTAGCTATATTGCCTTCCCCGGCAACGGCGCCAAATTTGACGAGCTATTTTACGGGGTCGTTAATTCCACAAATTAGCTATGCCAAATAACAATTTATAAAACCAAATCTAGACTCAAACCAACCTAAGTAAAGGGTAGTAAGGGTAAGACAAGGATCGAACCCAAGGGAAGGCGATGAATGCTAAAAATCTAATCTAGACTCTTGCTAAAAACCGATTAAACAAATTAATTAATCTAACCACAAATTAAAACACTAATTGAAACAAAGACTTGAATTACTTACAAACTATGATATTCACAATGGTAAACATGTAGATAACAAATAGGGAGAGAGTTTTTCATGAGAAAAGATTATCAAGCCTAAAATCACCAATAACAACTAAATACTCAAAGATTCAAATAAGGAGAAGTAACTTAGTGCAATTATCCCAAGTTCCCCCACAATTAACAAAGTAAAGACCCCTCCTTTCCTCCCTTCTCTAATTATCTATTGCAAACTTCTAAGAATTAGCCACCATGAATTAAACCATCCATAAATGACCCAATACAACTAAACCCATACTTATTAAATCATAAGCATAAATAAAGATGCAAGCTTTAAGGACAAAACCAAAGAAGCATGCTAGAATCATGAACTAAAACATTAAACCATGTCCTAAATACATAATAACCCAAATTCCACTCAAAAGATTCTAACTTTTAAACCAAAGTTACAATCTTTCAAGTTGCTTCAACAAATACCAAGACAAATCAACCAAATTCATCAAGACAAAGCAATTTAATCAAACAAACAATTACTAAGATGGTTAGTCTTAACAACAATGAAATTCAACAATGAAATTCAAACAAAGGAAGATGGAATTAAATAGAGAAGGAAGGATTAAAAAGGTCTTACAATGCTAAAAAGGGAAGAACTTGTTCAAATTACACTAAGCAAAGAAAGATTAGCTACCCATAGTCTTCATAATACAACCAATTTCTAAATAATAACCAATTACAAGAGCCAAACTTGAAGAACAAAGTAGAGAAATGCTAAGGAAAATATGATGTTGTATGTTGAATGCTTGATGCCCTTCTCTCTCTTCAGAATTCTTCTTTTATTCCCTTGGTCCGCAAACCTAGGGGCCTTGAAAGGTGGGCTTCCAAAAGACAAGACGAGAAAATAAGAAAAACCCGTGCTGAGAAATGACGCAGGCTGCGTCCTACGACGCAGGCTGCGTCGTGCTGACGCAGGCTGCGTCCTACGACGCAGGCTGCGTCGAGCACTGCCCAATTTTTGCCTTGTTTTCCTTCTTGACTTTCGTTGACCCAAGGATATTTGACCCCGCCTTGACTTCCATTGACCCATTGGGCTTGGTCTTCATACCTTGATGATTCATTGCTAGCCCACTCCAATTTCCGGGTTTTTGGGTCTCGGGTTTTCGGGTTTGACTTTCATTGACTTTCGGGATTTGACTCTCAAAGTTGACTTAAAAAACTAAATATTAACATTATTACAAAAACTAAAATTAACATAAAACATAGCTAATGACCCGTAAAAAGTAAAACGAAAGACTCTAAAAATTACTACTAGACACGACAATATTTGACGTTGTCAAGAAGTCACAATACACAAGTATGCTTGGTGACCCTTTCTTACCATACTCACCAATTTCATTGCGGAAATCAAAGACACACCTTTTTGAGGATGAGATCCCTTATAGGTTATTCTAACTCCTAAAGGACTCTTTAAATAAATATTTTGATCTCTACACTCGAACCTAGCATGGTATAACGCTAACCAATCAATACCTAGAATTATATTGAACTCTCCTAGAGGAAACTTAAGGAGATTTGCGGGAAAGATAGCACCCGAAATCGATATTGGGACATTAGGATAAAGAGTAGAACAAGAGATAATTTCTCCGGATGGTAAGGATATGGGAGTATCCTCACTAGATGTAGGCTCGATAGATAATTTATTAGCATAAGTCGAAGACACAAAGGACATAGAAGCACCCGTATCAAATAGAATAAGACACGGTTGCTCTAAGATTAAGAACATACCTATAATTATCTCCGGATGAGCATCGGCTTCGGCATGGATCATAACAAAGATAGAACCCTTAGGTTTGGCAATAGGAGGGGGAAACTTTCGATCGGGGCAATCCTCATAACGGTGACCACCCTTTTGGCAAAAGTAGCAAAGATAAGGTCGGTTGGAACAAGACACACCGGGATGGTATGGAAGTCTACACCGGTTGCATAAGCGACCTTGAGCTTGAGCATATGGCCTATGAGCCACATTAGAAGTAGCTCGAGCAATGAAAGGAGCGGGAGCTCTTGTATTTGCATTGTAAGGAGGATTGAATCTCCTCTTGTTAGCATAAGAGTTAGAGGAAGACGGAGTAAACGGTCTCTTCCCAAAGACATTAGGCCTAGGAGTGAAAGAAGGAGAGGGATTATTCATCATAGCTTCATCCCTAATAGCCTTCATGGAATTCTCGGCCCATAAAGCATCAGCATATAAATCCCCAACGGAAGTAGTATTCCTCCTCACTTTACTTTGAATTAAAGCACTCAACTTGTTGCGGTAGTATAAAGCTCGGTCCTCCTCATCTTTGATAAGCCTTGGAGCAAAATGAGCAAGCTTGTTGAACTCCGTAGTGAAGTCTTGTGCCGACAAGTTACCTTGCTTGAAGTCAATAAATTCCTTGAGCCTTTGTTGCTTGAGCTCCTTAGGATAGAATCGACCTTCCACTAGAGCTTTGAAACAAGCCCAATTGAAATCATCTTCAAGAGTAGCGGTGGCACTAGTAATAGCCCACCAATTATCAGCTTCCCTTACAGGGAAGTGCTTGGCAATCCTTACCTTGTCCTCTTCACGGACTTGGTATAGATCAAACTGCTTCTCCATCTCTCGGAACCAATCCGATAGCTCGGTAGGGTCCGGCTCTCCACCGTAAGGTATAATCTTACTCCTAGCTATTTGACCTGCTATCCAAGCGTAGCCTCCTTGATGGTTATCTTCTCTACGAGGGGGGACTTGGTTGGCTTGAGCTAAAGCCGCATCTTGTTGATTTTTCAACACTTGTGTGAGAGCTTCTAGCATAACGTTCTCAACTAATCGAGGTCAAACCATCTTCATAAGAAACAAAAACAAAACAAGTTAATCCTAACACTTAGCATAAACAAATAGACTACCAAGTAAAATCCTTAACTTCTACCCATCTCTCATTTATTATTTCAAGGTCAAGTACTTTAAGTTTAGGGTTCACGTATGTGCGTCGGGAGCGATAAAGCTCTGATACCAACTGTGACAACCCTCGCGAATGCGGAAATAAAACATAACAAGCATGTGATTTATATAGAGGAAAATAAGATGTTTTTAAAACTTTTTACATGCATAGAGAAAAGTACGAGGAGTGTCAAATATTACAAACCAAAGTATGAAATATACTACAACAAGAGACGTAGTCTCTCAAAATGTTATCAATCTCAAAGTGATTAGCAAACTAGCTAATTAACGTCTAGAGGTGAATCTTCCAGGGACAACGCCCGCTAGCTCACACCCGAACCCAAAATACCACAAGCAAAAAGCCATCCAATCAAGCAACCTGTTCATCCATGAAAAACATGAACGCCACAGTCAGTGGGGAGTAACTCCGGGTTCTCCCAGCCATATCACATTAAACGTACATAAAAGGAAATACAAAGGTAGAAGCATGCATATATAGATATACATGTGAAATACGATAAGGATAAATAGGCAATTCAATATATAAGGATAAGAGCATATGAAGTACAAATCCGAATCCATCATATTATACAAAGACTCAGGGAATACACTCTTAGGCAACCGAATACACTCACTAGGGCTTGCATCTCACCGTTAGCGGTATAAGTTTGATAAGATTGAGACTCGACAACCAAACCATGCCAAGTCTGTTGGAGCAGGTGTCCTCCACAATAGTGCGCCACATGATAAATCTTATTAAGGAATATAATTGGGATATTTATTGACTATATATATGATTAGTCAGTTGATTAACGTAAATCAATAACGGTTGGCTGACTAGAGTTTGACGTTATTGTCGTTTGACGGCGGTGATCAACTGATCCCTTTCGGTCACACCTAAAGGATGAAATCCAAATAGTAACTAATTATTTGTATACGATACAGTTAATTAGTACATTACATATATTCGATATGTACGAGAGTTAATTGTTAGAAATTGAGTTAAGAACTCAAATTCGATTAAGCTTATTTTTCAATTATGCGATAATTGACTAATAAATTTATATCTTATTTTAATACGATTAAATAAGATTTAACTTAGTAATTAATCGTTAAATTACTAAATTAGTTGAGGTTTTGAGATAGAGGTAATTAGTTAATTATATTTACAAGGAGTTGTAAAATAAATTAACTAAGCATTGTGGGACCCATTATATATTGATATAATGGTAAAATATTACTTAAAATGTTAAGTACATATTATTTATTTAATTGAGTCATATAATTGTTATATGATCAAATTAACACTTAATTATACAAGATAATTAACCATATGATCAATAAGTATTTGTGAGACAAATATCAAAAATCAAAATGGATCAAACTAGGCCATAATGGCCGGTTACATTGTAGTTACAAGGTGATGAGTGTTGTTCTTGTTTATACTCTTTAGTTACTAATTGAAAGTGACATATCAAGTAGTAATAATCATCACTTATACTACAACACTCCACTCTAATGCATGTGATCAAATTAAACAAAATAAGAGTCCAATTTTGGACAATGTGGTCCGGCCAAATGGCCTACATAATGAACAATTGTTGTTCATTTTTGCATCACTTCATTTTGTGCAATTTTACACTTCTCTCTAAAATCCTTCCTCTAACTAAAAACTCTCATATACTAATATTTCTTAAGTATTACTAGTGTAGTAATATAGTCTAATATTAGTAGTATATCATCTATCTTATTATCTAGTTAATAATAAGGGTAGATTATTTGGTGTCATCTTGGTGCAACTTGAAGGAGGTCTTCTAGTTTGGAGATTTCTTGTTCATCCATATTATTAGCTCAAGAACAACAAGAAGGAGTTCTTGTTGTGCACATATTATTTCCATATCAATGTGAGGAAATTTTTTCTCTTATATAAATGTCTTTATATTTGCATGCATGTAACATAGATCATTATAAACTAAATTAATAAGTAATTTAGTAAATAATTAGAGGAGTCTAATTAAGGTCTATGGACTTTCAATTGGTATCAGAGCTAGCTTGTAGCATGCATGTTCATTTTGGACATTTTTTATTAAAGTTATAAGATAACTAATAAATCAAAGATTTTGAGTTAAAATACGATTCTGACGAAAATTTTTGGTGCATGTATACCTACTGACCTCAAAATGTTTTTGGTCAAATTTCGTGATTTTAGGGATTAATTTGCTATTTATTTTGATTTTTGGCGTTTAAACCGAGTTAACATGCATTTTATGAGTTAAAAGTTAACTAAAAATAGTTTCATGTTGATTCTGGCCATGAAATTTTAATATGATCTCACATGCATTTCTTACATATTGTATGTAAAATTTCGTGAATTTTACTTATGTATTGCATGTTCATTGATTTTTATACGATAAAAGTCGATAATAAGAGATTATAATGTTCATAAAATTGAAACGTCCTTTTCTGGTCTTGAAATTTTTTTGTACATTTAACATTCTGATGTTGATACTCTTGGTGAAATTTCATAATTTGTTTCACTGTTTTACTATATCTAATGTTTTTATTTGATAAAACCATTAAATACAAAGCTATTTGTTCATAAACTTAATTTAAATTTTTTGAGCAAATATTTTTTATTTTTATAGTTCCTGGAATTGTTCCAGAATGTACAAAAATTTTTGGTTTCAAATTTTATGATGTTTATATTTTATTTTGGTTTTATTTCATAATCGTTATGATTAAACCGTAATATTTAGCAAATGAAATCAAATCGATCTAATTAATGACAAACAAAATTATTAGTGACTAATTTTGAGTTCTAAATCAGTTTAGTTAATTAGTTTGAATTTAAATACGATTTAAATGTTGATAGTGATTTTTTAATGGTTAAAAATCAATAAATCCCGGAAGAAATCGAGCTACAATGAGCATGAATTGAACTTAGGACGATTTTGGCATGAATTTTGCAGCAATTTATTTTATTTATGGTTGAATGAATGAATGTCATTTATTTAATAATTTATGCAAATTTTGTACCTAGTATGGCCTAGTTATTTTTAATCGTTATTTCCCGTAATGTAAGGGAATAACGGTTTGGTTGTAATTTTATTGCGATCTCGTATCGCCGGTTTGTATAATTTAATAATTTTATTTTATAGAATAAATGTATAATAGGAATTTGTATATTTGTACATTTGTAATTATTTTTTATGAAGACCGGTGGCTTCCTCAAGACGGTGCCATTTTGGAAGATGTTCCAAGTGAAGAGGCAAGGGACCAAGGAGTTGGTTTCCGAATTTGTAACTATCTAGTTAATTTTGATTAGCTAGGTGGCCATACTAGGATTTTATTGTTGCTTGGTTGCTTGCTTTATTTCCGCTCATGCCAAAATCGTCACACATGCATTTTATTTACCGTTATTGTCAATTCAACGTTATTCACAATTCACCGACTTAGTTCGCTTATAGGGAATTAATAACAAAATTGACAAGACCTCTCACATAACTTAAAAAATTGAGATTTAGCCTTACCAATTAGTAACACCTATGAACCCCGTGTTCATTAGGGCTACCACGCTCGTGGGTCCCTTTTTACCTCGGGTAAGTAGGGTGATGCGATCACAAGCCAAAATTGGATTGGACTCAACGAGATAAGCGTTATCTTGGGACTAGGAGATGGATTTAGTTGAAATCCGTCAACCAAGAGTTCTAAGTGTAGAATTAGTCAAGTATTGACTTACCATTTTTTTAGATAAAGGTAGCATGCGATGACTATTTTTGTCTAAAGATGGGTCTTGGAATCACTTATATAATTTCGTGAGGGGTCATTATATGAGTGACTTGTTTAAAATTGTTTTTTACAAGTAAATTATAAGCAATGAATGTTTATTTTCCGTTGAAATTTATTTTTATTCGCGCAATGACAATTATTTATCCTTCTATGAACTTAAAAATCCGTTCAATCGTGGAAAAGGTTTCCATTATTTTATACGGTAGCATTTTGATTGCAATCTCCGTTTATACCACCATAGCTAAAGACAAAATGAATTGTATCTTTTGATCCTCATATTCACCATTGCAAATGTCTCTTATGAAGAGTAAATGAATAAGTCACACTTAGTCAAAAGCGTTTTTGAATATTTTGTGACGCCTTCTTATAACAATGGTACATCAAATTTTGCTCCAAAGAAAATATTTGTATTTTGGTATGTCGTCATTATACTCCTTATCGAGGCTTACCTCAAAAGAGGCCAAATCAGTTGGGACGACTAGGTTAATTGATTTATTTAAAATCGTGAATAACCAAATACCGTAGTCACATCATGAAATGTTTATCCTTTTGAAGGTAAAACCATGAATGAAATGAAGAATAGTCTTCACCATAATTCTAATATACTTGTCTAAGTAGAAATTCATGAAAGTGAGTGGGAGCACTAAGAATGATGTTTATATTCTTAATTGTTAAGAAAAGGTTAAAGAGTAGGTTGGCTCGACTTTGACACAAGGCAAGGGAAAAAGGCAAGACTATTTTGAATAGTAAAGTCAAAAAACCCAAGCAAGGTGTCGAACCCAACTGTTGACGATTCTATTTTACAGTGTAGGACACAAGAAAAGAATCTTCCCAAAGTTTTCTAAAGAGTTAGAAATTGGGTGTAATTTTTCACCCATAATATCTATATGATCGACATTTATTTTGCTAAATGCAATTTTTGGGTATTAGATACCTATTATGGTTTTTATCAATGTATTCAATGCATATAATAATGATTCGTGCGACGACTAACCATAATTAAATGTCGACCTACAAGGGAAATATAACTATTGTAGTTTTATTTCTATAGAGACATATAAAAGTTATAATGTAATCAATCTAGTTTTGGATTTAGAGGTATACTTTAATAAACGTTATTATGTACATAATGTGACACCCTCAAATTTGCGGAAAGAAAAAAATTATTTAAATACATAAAAGAAATATGAGAATACAATACGAAGGTGTCATAAATAAAAAGGGTCATTACAAAACGGAAATCATATCCTACAAAAGAAATATACAAGACGGGAGACATATCTCCCGTATAAATACGGAAATAAAGAGTGTCTAATAATATACAAACTATGAACCGAATATAGGTCCAAGGTAAAATACTTCGCTCGCTAGCTCGTCATGTACCCAAAATATGCATCACCACCTGTTCGACCGCATTAAATATAAACACGGAAGCCACAGTCAGTGGGGAGTAACTCCGAGTTCTCCCAGCCACGAAATGTCGAGTTTAATTAAACATGAAGAACATAAAAGCAATGTATATTGAAAATACAAAACCTTAACATATATGATATGCTTTTCATGTTATGAAACAATTAACTAACATATAACCTATCATATGAAAGCTATCATGTGAATCCGATAATAAAATATAACACGAGGTAGGGAAGCTGGTATGCTGGCTCAGCGGTTACCATGTAACATGGCCCTGATACACTCAAACCCTAATCAACACGGAATCATGTGAATCAGTTAACAATCGGGAATCCAAACTCTATCAATCTTAGCCGGCTTGCATCTCACCTTCTAAAACTCATAGAATCATACAAACATGAAAGAACAATACTTCTACAAACAGGCATAAGTTCCTAGTACAGTCAATAGTCGACTTCTGTAACTCGAGGCTATACCACAAGGTAGGAAAACATCCTAGTCCTAGACTGATCAGACCTAGCGACAACAGCTATTCCGTTCCCCTTCCCATGACATAACCGTCTATGAGAAACTCTACTAGGCGACCCCCTAAGCAGAGATGGCTAGTACTTAAGCTGACTCCAGTCCCAAAACGGATCAGGCGCCATGCCCCCGACTTGGATATAAACCCACCAAGCCGAGACACAAAAGCTATCAAGCGGCAAACTCCGTATGCTCGTTAAAGATAGTACGGGCCTATCAATGTCGTGGTCCAAGCTACTCATTTAGAATTAGAATGGTCAAGACGCCATATTCTCATAATTCTCTATGGGTACTTAGTCAACACGACACCAACCATATAATAAAACAGTCACGGGAAAAACATCCTATCATGTGACTAATTGCATATCAATAATAATCAAATATCATATCGCCTCATCTCTACTAAGGCTAATTCATAATTAAATACAACCTCACTTGAAGACAAATCCCCGACCCGAGTCCCGCGACGGGTCATCATTCAAATCGGGGCTGACTAGATCTTAGTTTGACCAAACCCGTTGGATCAAACCGGCTAGAAACAGAGTCTTAGCCCTCGAGGCTTGAACATAAAATCACATATTCAATACATGTTATTATATTAAAACTTCTAACATGTGAATAATTAAATCTTACGTAAACCCCCGCTTGACTTAAAGGCTATCAAATTAAACTACGATCTCGTCTTATAATTTCTAACATGTGAGAAATAATAATTTTATGAAAAACCTTTTTAATTAAATATTTTACTTATTAATATTTCCCACTTGCTAAATATTACAAAACACGATAAAAATGACGATAACTCAAAACCCGTCACAAGTCCCAAAGTGGGACCCACGGGCTGAGTTGGGCCGGACCCCACATGGGCTTAGATGGGCCCCACGGGCCTGTTTTGCTCAAAATGGCTGTTTTGCTTTAATTTTTCTAAAGCCGATTTCTAATATTTTCCCGCATGCTTAACATAATTAAAACCCGTCAACACCACAATTAAACAATCAAACATCGACACAACCCAAAGACCAAAACCCGGACCCACCACGGACCAACCCAGACCGGGTCTGAACCGGCCTGGACCGGTCTGGTTGGTCCGGTTCAGCCCCCTTCCCCACGGTTCACCAACAAACCAACACCAATTAATTTCTAACATGTTTTAATCATCAAACAACCATTCTAACAACCATCATACAAAAATCATGACTAACATAATTCATCCAAATTCCTCAAGAACACTAAACATATTAAAATTTCCTAAACAACATAAAAATCATAACTTATAAAAAAAATCATCAAAATTCTTCAAGAACACTAAACTTGTTAAAATTTCCTAAACAACTTAAAAATCATAACTTCTTAAAAATCATCAAAATTCATCAAAAACATTAAACATATTATAAATTCATACAAAATCATAAAAATCATAACTTATGGAAAATCATCCAAATTTACCAAGAACACTAAAAACAACATAAAAATTCCTACAACATAAAAAAAAATCCTCAAGAACAATAAAACTACATAAAAATTCCATAGAACATAATAAAATTTATAACCTATCATATTACTACCAAAAATTCCAAAATCATAAAAATATGAACCAAAATAAAAGATGAACTAAAAACTAAAGAAACAAAGCTAAAGCTATGTTACTACCAAAAATCATAAATACCATAACATGAATCCATAAACTAAAACCTATGTGACATTAATTCGTCGAGTAAATCGGAATTGTTACCTTAGCTAGCCAAAACAATTAGCACCAAAATAATAAGAAATATATATAATAAGAACCCTTCTCCTAATCTTCACCCAAAATATACGAGTCTCCAAACTCGTCTTCAAAATCTTCCCCTATAAAAATATGACAAGAAAAACATTATTAGCACATAAACTAAATTTCTCATAATTAAAGTGTTGAAAACGATCTTGACGGAATTGAAAATAAACCGTACGTGAAGATGGAGAGCGAAGAGGAGAGTCTAGAAATATAAAGTAGGAAGGATTTAATTAAGAAACGAAGATTTTATGAAGGTTTTGCTCAAGAACGATGAAGAACAATTGATGAACGACGAAGAACACGAAGAACGATTAAATAAAGTGATGTTTTGATCTTAATTTGATTTGTTGTAAAGTCAAAAGTTGTTTGTGAGTAAGGGAGGGTGGTTGGAGCCGTGTACATATAGGCCAATAAGGGCTGTCGAGTTTTGAAATTGTTGTTACGTAATTGACTCGCGTTTT
Source organism: Heliosperma pusillum (assembly GCA_022085475.1). Classification (NCBI taxonomy): domain Eukaryota; kingdom Viridiplantae; phylum Streptophyta; class Magnoliopsida; order Caryophyllales; family Caryophyllaceae; genus Heliosperma; species Heliosperma pusillum. The sequence goes on along the minus strand of JAIUZE010071400.1, from coordinate 3,838 downwards.
ACGGTAAACGATTAAATATAATTAACGATAAAGTTAATTATAACAAATATCTAGATATTATGATTATTGTATCAAAAGTAATGAAAATATCAAGGCTATTAGAGGACTTTTGAGCCGTGTGGTATGGTGAGCATCGGGTCTGTTTTTGCTCGATTTGCGTAATTTTCGTTAACTGATCGATAAAGTTGAAAATATCTAAGATATTCTTATTAGTTTAATCAAAAGAATTAAACTATCTCATGTGAGTGGAAAACGATGACATGGGCGCGTGACTCATGCCAAAGTCGAGTTTCGATTTTGTTGCGCGCATTACGATGCGTCGGGAATAGTTAAATGACGTTCGATTAAAAACCGTAAAAGTTATTCTTTAAATTCCGAATAAATTCAAAATAATTATATTAAATTATGATAAATCCTAATAAATCTTAATAAAAATAAATCAAAAATATAATTTTTTTAAATAAAATTTCGGTCTTCAAACTTGTAAAGCGAGTCGGGAAAAGTCAACGAAAGTCAAAATCGACTAAAAGTCGGGAAAAGTCAAAAATGACTTAAAAGTTCAGAAAAGTTTAAGACGACTTTAAAAGTCAAGAAAAGTAATTGACGACTTTAAAAAGTCAAGAAAAAGTCAAAGACGAGTTAAAAGTCAAGAAAAGTCAAAGATGACCGAAAACGGTCTTTTCATGAAATCTCTCAAAACATTCCAAATACGAACGCGGAATTTCAAAATACGACTCGGAACAAAAATTCCTATTTTAAAAACTTAAGTTCTACTGAAAAGTGTTAGTAAATATTTTTACTAGAAAAACTGGGCACTTTTCGGGTTGTTACAATCACCCCTCCTTTTAAAAAGTTTCGTCCTCGAAACTTAAAGAAGGAACGTAACATATATGTAGGTCTACTTCAAAACTGTTACAAATATACTTGTAATAAAATACGGGGTCTTATCTACGGAACGGCAGGTTCTCGTCAGCAGTCACGAATATCGGTAGAAGGAACGGCATCTTCGAACGGTTAAATCGAATAGGAAGAGGAAAGAAAGAGGGAAATTTACCTCACGCAAAGAGCTCGGGATATTTAGCTAACATTTTAGCTTCGGGTTCCCAAGTTTCTGATTCGACGTTTCCACAACGCCACAGGATACGAACTAAAGGTACCACCTTGTTTCGGAGTTGTTTGTTAGCCCTTTCAAGTATACGAATCGGCCTTTCTTCCAAAGCCAAATTAGGTTCCAAGTCCAACACTTCTTCTTGAATAATATGACTCAGATCACTGATATACTTCTTCAACTGAGAACAGGAACCCATCATGAAACTTTTGCTCAAGTTCGAGGGTAATCAAAAACGATAAAGAAACAGGACCAAACTCTTTTAAGCCCTCGAAACGGTCCAATATATTTAGGACTCAACTTTCCTTTCACTCCAAACCGTTTCACTCCTTTCATAGGTGACACTTTAAGGAATACACGGTCACCAACATCAAATTCAAGCGGTCGTCGACGAACATCGGCATAGGATTTCTGTCTATCTTGAGCGGTTTTCATTCGTTCACGAATGACTTGAACTTGATCGATCGTTTCAGTAACAATGTCGGGACTCAACATATGATCATCTTGCACTTGATCCCAACAAACAGGACTACGGCAGTTTCCTACGTACAAAGCCTCATTGGTGACATCTTGATAGATGCCAGATAATGTTTGTTAGAAGAAAATTCTACCCAAGGCAAACACGTCTCCCAGAGGTATGAAAGTCTAAGCACAAGCACGAAGAAGATCTTCCAAAGTCTGGATCGTTCTCTCGGTCTGACCATCTGTAGCGGCATGAAAAGCGGTGCTCATCAACAATTTACTACCCATGGCTTCTTGTAAGGCTGTCCAGAATCGGGAACAGAATCTCGGATCACGATCTGAGACTATACTTTTAGGCACTCCATGGTAACGAACTATCTCTCTCACATATGCTTCAGCTAAGACCTCTACCCTCCAAGTTTCATTGATAGGCACGAATCTGGCACACTTAGTTAGACGGTCTACAATAACCCAGATGGCATTCTTTCCACCAGAAGTTCTAGGTAAAGCCATCACTAAGTCCATAGAAATAGACTCCCATTTCCACAGAGGAATTTCCAAAGGTTGCAGCAAACCTCCGGGTCTTTGATGATCAATCTTCACCTTCTGACAAGTAAGACATCTACTAACCTACTCCTTCACTTCAATCTTCATCCTAGGCCACCAAAATTGTGGTCTCAAATCTTTATACATTTTGTCACCGCCCGGATGAATAGAATAAGGAGAAAGGTGAGCTTCATCAAGTATTCTCTTCCTCAACTCGGCACTTCTCGGAACATACATTCGACCATGGTAACGAAGGTAGCCATCATTATCCACCAAACAATCCTTAGCTTGCCCAAGTAATATTTTTGCTCGAATGGCGATGAAAGTAGCATCCTTCGGTAAACAAGTACGAATCTCTCGATAAAAATCAGGTTCCGCAGTCAAAGCACCAAGATAATCAAACCCTTTCCCAACAAACTGTATCTGAAGCTTCTGAAATTCGGTTACTAGCTCATCGGGTAAAGTACCAAGAGCATTTAATGAATGACTAGTCTTTCTACTCAAAGCATCTGCCACTACATTTGCTTTTCCCTCGTGATAAATCAACTCAGCATCATAATCATTCACCAACTCTAACCATCTTCTCTGCCTCATGTTTAATTCCTTCTGAGTAAAAATGCACCTCAATGCTCTTATGATCGGTTGTAAATTCGCAATGAACTCCAATAAGATAATGTCTCCAAGTTTTCAGGCATGTCTACAGCCTGCTACGCAAGAATGAGTCGGGTAATTCCCTTCATGAACCCTGAGTTGACGAGAAGCATAAGCAATGACTTTTCTATTCTGCATCAAGACACATCCCAACCCATGCTTTGAAGCATCACAATATACATCATACTCAGCTTCATCATCTGGCAAAGTTAAAACCGGTGCGGTAGTCAATCTCTTCTTTAATTCCAAGAAGGCAATTTCACATTCATTGGTCCAAATATACTTTGCTTCCTTCTTTAGCAATTGAGTCATCGGTCTTGCGAATTTGGAGAAATCTTTCACAAACCGACGATAATAACCTGCTAAACCAAGGAAACTCCGAATCTCGGACACATTTTTCGGACTTTTCCAATCCACAACTGCCTCAATTTTTGCTGGATCGACCATAACACCGTCTTTTGAAATGACATGACCAAGGAAAGATACCTCGGGCAACCAGAATTCACATTTGGAGAACTTAACATACCACTTTTGGCGTCGAAGAACACCCAAAATGGTTCGAAGATGAATAGCATGTTCTTCCTTAGATTTTGAAAAGATCAGAATGTCATCAATAAATACCACCACAAATTTATCCAGATACTCCCGGAAGGTACGATTCATCTGATCCATGAAAATAGCTGGAGCATTAGTCAAACCGAATGGCATCACATTGAATTCGAAATGACCATACCTCGAGCTGAAAGCAGTCTTCGGAATATCTGCTTCCCGAACGGGAATATGATGATAACCCGATCTAAGATCAATCTTGGAAAAAATAGAAGCACCCCGTAACTGGTCAAAAAGATCATTAATACGAGGAAGAGGATATTTGTTTTTGATGGTAACACGGTTCAATTCACGGTAATCAATGCACATCCGCATAGAACCGTCTGTCTTCTTGACAAATAGTACGGGCGCACCCCAAGGAGAAGCACTAGGCCTTATAAAGCCTTTCTCAATCAAGTCATCAAGTTGGATTCTCAACTCCTTCAATCCGAAGGACCATACGATAAGGAGGGCTTTGGCATG
>JAIUZE010071399.1:0-11250 GCA_022085475.1 Heliosperma pusillum | reverse complement strand
TAGTCACATGATAGGATGTTTTTCTGTGACTGTTTAATTATATGGTTGGTGTCGTGTTGACTAAGTACCCATAGAGAATTATGAGTATATGGCGTCTTGACCATTCTAATTCTAAATGAGTATCTTGGACCATGACATTGATAGGCCTTTACTGTCTTTAACGAGTATATGTTCACCTGTTTGATAGCTTTTGTGTCACGGCTTGGTGGGTTTATATCCAAGTCGGGGCATGGCTGCCTAATCCACTTTGGGTTGGAGCCAGCTTAAGTACTAGCCATCTCTGCTTAGGGGGTCGCCTAGTAGAGTTTCTCATGTACGGTTATGTCATGGGACGGGGAATGGAATAGCTGTTGTCGCTAGGTCTGATCAGCTGTTGTCGCTAGGTCTGATCAGTCTCGGACTAGGATGTTTTCCTACCTTGTGGTATAGCCTCGAGTTACAGAAGTCTTCTATTGACTGTACTAGGAACTTATGCCTGTTTGTAGACGTATTGGTCTTTAATGTTTGTATGATTCTATGAGTTCTAGAAGGTGAGATGCAAGCCGGCTAAGGTTGATAGAGTTTGGATTACCGATTGTTAACTGATTCACATGATATATGTTGATTAGGGTTTGAGTGTATCACGGCCATGTTACTGGTAACCTCTGAGCTAGCATACCAGCTTCCCTACCTCGTATTATAGTTTATTATCGGATTCACATGATAGCTTTCATATGCTAGGTTATATGTTAGTTATTTGTTTCATAACATGAAAAGCATATCGTATATGTTAAGTTTTGTATTTTCCATATACATCTCTTTTATGTTATTCATGTTTTATTAAACTCGACATTTCGTGGCTGGGAGAACTCGGAGTTACTCCCCACTGACTGTGGCTTCCGTGTTTATATTTAATGCGGTTGGCAGGTTTGTGATGCATACTTGGGTACATTGACGAGCTAGCGAGCGAAGTATTTACCTTGGACCTATATTCGATTCTTAGGATTGTATATTATTATACACTCTTTTATTTCTGTATTTATACGGGAGATATGTCTCCCGTTTCAGATATTTTTTATGTATAATATTATTTCCTTTTTGTTATGAACCTTTTTCTTTAAGACACCTTCGTTATGATGAATATATTTAATGATAGGTTCCGGTTTTAAAATTTACCGATTTTCACTAAAGTGAACCTATTAGAAACGTATTCTCATCTTTTATTTATTTAAATTACTTGTTTATCTTTCCGCAAATTTGAGGGTGTCACAGGTGGACAATTCCTGTTGACCCATCTTACATTGTATGATGAAGATCACCATGACCCAGAAGATGTCCATCGACCTCCTTTCACGGCACGACCTAGGACAAAAACCAAAGTCAATCGGAGACTACACTGCCTTAGGTAAATGGTCGCCAGTCTAAAAAATCGACTCATAGGAATAAAATAGAAATCCCCGCAACGTCCAGGCTTCAACACTTTTGATAAGGGACTCTATTATGGTCACTGCCCGACAGAGTGTCTCCACAGTCTGTCTATATAAACGAGCAGTCATCTCCATGACCCCATGGTGCTGAACCAACCATTGATCGACTTACAATCTAGTCACTTCGAGACGTCACCTCAAATGAGTGACTAGGTACAAAACACTAAGTTCATCCTGTTCACTTGAATTGGGTTCAACCTTTCTTTCAACCAATTCGGATAAACAAAGTGTTAAAATTTAGTCAAATTAAATAAAGGAGTTTTTAATGAAACTCTAACAATGAATGCGATTATCAAATATTTGGAAAAATTGATACGCTATCAATAATTTTATATCTCATAATCTCTAGTCAGGTACATATTTCACATGACTATCATGTTCAGCCTGCAAAAGCATAGCTAATGGATTAGCAATACTTGCATCTCTACCATCTTTCTGATTGCCATTTCTCTTCGTCTATGTAATCTCATATTACATAAAACATTCTGAGTACGTGTCTAGGTTTGAATCTAGATTTAGGACTCTTGTCCTAAAGGTAGCTCCCACTGTTTTACCAGTATCACGGGATAGGATATACAACTATAAGAACTACTTCTAGTTCCTCCAATACTGTCGAATCCAAGCTACTTTCATATGCATCATCATATGATGCAATGTACTCCATTTCCGTTGTGAAATCCGCAATGATAAACTGCCTGGAACACTTCCAGCGGATACATGACATTTATATTTGAAAATGTCACTCCTACTTGGAACCTTTCCAATAGTCTTTTCTGCTTTGAACTCTTCCAACAGATAAATCTTCTATAAAACACAGCCAGTTCGTGATTTCAAATTACTTTGATCAGTTTGGAAACTGAAGTCTGTGTAACCCCTTACACACAACTCACTGTAAACTCCAAACACATGGAACATATCTTTAGTCCTTCGCAAGCACTTAAGGATATTCTTTATGGCTATCAAGTGACTCTCACTTGGATTTGATTGCAAACGACTTGTCATGCTCAAAGCATGCGAAATGTCGGATTGAGTATACATCACAGCGTATATAATTGATCCCGCAGCGGAAGCAAAAGGAATCAATTATCATGTGTTCAACTTCCTTGAACTAGTCAAAGATCTTATCAATATAAGAATTTTGACTCAACGCTAATATTCTTTCAGATTTATCTCCAAAAATCCAGATATCTAAAAGATGTATTCTACTTCTCCAAAATCTTCCATCATTTAAAATGATCAATATGTCTCCACATATAAGACTGACGAAAACCATATTACTCCCACTAAAGTTCGTGTATAAACATAATCCCTCGAGATATCGAAAAATATTTTATGAGATGATTGACACACTAATTCCAACTCTTTAGTGCTTACTTAAGACATCCTCTTAAGCTTGCAAATTAACTTAGGATAGTTAGGCGAATCCACAGGTGAATATAAAATATACTACCTCTTCTAGAATCGTATTCAAGAAGGTGGTCCTTGAGGTCCAATTGACATCATACTATTATGATATGCTGTAATCGCTAAGTATATTCGAATGGATCGAAGAATTAAGGTTGGTGCAAAACTCTTTGCCTACCCATTTATCTTTGAAAACATTTTAATGTTCATCCATGCAAATTTCGATCTTAAAAAACAATTTACATTGAAGAGGTCGTACTTCTTCAAGTAAAATTTACCAGGTCACATACCTGACCATCACGCATGGAGTCCATTATGAATCGCATGACTCTAAGCCATAGCAAGAAGATGGGACTAGAAACAGTCTCTTATATGTCACAGATTAGAATTTATCTCAGTAAAGTAGACTAAAATCTCACCTGACTTCTTAGGTTCCGAAGAAACAACTACTGAACAAGCAATGAGGAAAACCTTTTCCGAACCATATGCTCAGTTTGTGGCTCTTGAAACATTTTCTCCCACTCTGTCTTATCAAGAAATAATCGTATTTTTATTGAAAGACAGCATCAGAAGTCACAAACGCTTTGTTCTTGTGGTCAATGTAGGATTATTGAGCACTTGTTTCATTCGGATAACTTACAAATTAGGTACGCTACCTATCCATATCGTATATGAAATAAAATCCGACTGTTTTAAATGTGCTTTGATATGGTGGGATAAGAAATAGCAGACAAAAATAATAAGATCCCAAAGTTAGTCAAGTGGCTCAAATTAACTTGACAAAGACAAAACCATATCATATAAGGTTTTGTTTCTCTATGCAACAACACCGTTATCTCATAATGTGTGTTAGAGAAGTTAACTCGTGAAACTATTTCAAAATACTTTTGGTGAAAATCAAAGTCAATACTTAGATATTTCTTGTTACGATTTGGTCGTAAGTCCAGTATCTAATATTCTTGGTGGTTAACTACTTCACATTGAAGCTCTTTGAACTTTTCAAAGATTTCTCTTAGCACCTAATTAAGTAGAATCAAACACAATATCTACTTAAGTCATCGGTAAATAAAGTGAAGCAATCATTACCAACTTTGGTTGTGTTTGTTATTGGACCACACATATTCTTATGTAATATGGCCAATAACTCACTAGTTCGATTTCCTTTTCAATAAAAAGGGCACGAATCATCTTGCCTTGAATACAAGAATCGCAAACACCATAAGATTCAAAATCAAATGTTTTAGGGATACTAGTCAATACTAGCCTTTTAATGTGCTATACAATCCAGAATTAAGATTAGATTAGGGTCACCAATTCTGAGCTTTTTACAATATATATGACAAGTAATTTTTAGTTTTAGGTCAAGAATATAATTACCTTTGATTGGTATGGCATAACCATTAACCAAGTATAGTTATAAAAAGGAAAGAACGCTTGTTCCATTCACAAAAGTGAAACACTTATGTCGTACACTAAAGTGGATACTATATTCTTTATTTAGAGGTCGTGAACATAATAACGTTTATTAAAGTATACCTCTAAATCCAAAACTAGATTGATCACATTATAACTTTTATATGTCTCTATAGAAATAAAACTACAATAGTTATATTTCCCTTGTATGTCGACATTTAATCATGGTTAGTGGTCGCATGAATCATGATTATATGCATTGAATACATTGATGAAAACCATAATGGGTATCTAATACCCAAAACTTGCATTTTAGCAAAACAAATGTCGATCATATAGATATTATGGTTGAAAATAGTACACCCAGTTTCTAACTCTTAAGAAAACTTGGGGCAGATTCTTTTCTTGTGTCCTACACTGTAAGAATAAAATCATCAAAGGTTGGGTTTGACACGTTGCTTGGGTTTTGACTTTACTATTTAAAATAGACTTGCCTTTTTCCCTCGCCTTGTGCCAACATCGCGCCAACCTACTCTTGAACCTCATTTTATTCTCAAAAATTAAGAATATAAACATCCTTCTTAGAGCTCCCACTCACTTTCATGAATCTCTACTTAGACAAGTATATTAGAATTATAATGAAGACTATTCTTCATTTCATTCATGGTTTTACCTTAAAAAAGGATAAAACTTTCATGAAGTGTCTACGGTTTTTGGTTATTCATGATTTCAAATAAATCGATTAACCTAGTCGTCCCAACTGATTTGGCCTCTTTTGAGGTAAGTCTCGATAAGGAGCATTATGACGACATACCAAAAATAAAAATATTTTCGTTGGAGCGAAAAGATTGATGTACCATTGTTATGAGAAGACGTCATTAAAAATCAAAACGTTTTTGACTAAGTGTGACTTATTCATTTACTCTTCATAAGAGACATTTGCAATGGTGAATATGAGGATCAAAAGATAAAATTCATTTTGTCTTTAGCTACGGTGGTTTAAACGGAGATCGCAATCAAAATGCTACCGTATAAAATAATGGAAGCCCTATTCCCGATTGAACGGATTTACAAGTTCATAGAGGGATAAAATATTTGTCATTTGCACGTATAAAATAAATCTCAACGGAAAATAAACATTCATTGCTTATATATAATTTACTGGTAAAACAATTTTAAACAAGTTACTCATATAATGACCCCTCAGGAAATTATATAAGTGATTCCAAGACCCATCTTTAGACAAAAATAGTCATCGTATACTACCTCTATCTAAAAATGGTAAGTCAATACTTGACTAATTCTACACTTAGAACTCTTGGTTGACGGATTTCAACTAAATCCATCTCCTAGTCCCAAGATAACGCTTATCTCGTTAAGTCCAATCCAATTCATAGGTGCTTCAATTGGTAAGGCTAAATCTCAATTTTTTAAGTTATGTGAGAGGTCTTGTGAATTTAGTTATTAATTCCCTATAAGCGAACTAAGTCGGTGAATTTTGAATAACTTTGAATTGACAATCGAGAAATAAAAATGCATGTTGGCGATTTTGGCATGAACGAAAAAATATAAAGCAAGCAAATAATAAATCCTAGTATGGCCACCTAGCTAATCTAATTAACTAGTAGAATAAAAAATCGGAAACCAACTCCTTGGCCCCTTGCCTCTTCACGGTACATGCTCCAAAAAGGTACCGACTTTTGGAACACCGACTTCGGGAATCTCCGTCTTCATAATAATTAATTACAAAAAGATTCAAATAAAATTCCTATTATACATTTGATTTAAAAATGAAATTAAATTATTACAAACGGAGATACGAGATCGCAAATAAAATTACAACGGAATCGGTATTCCCTTACATTACGGGTAATACCGATTAAAATAATCTAGGCCATACTAGGTACAACTTGCATTAAAAATTAAATAAATGACATTCATTCATTCAACAATAAAAACATAACTAAAATGTTGTAAAAATCATGGAAAAATCGCCCTTAATACTTATCATGTTCATTCTAGCTCGGTTTTATGGATTTTATCGATTTTTAACCATTAAAAATCAATAATCAACACTTAAATCGGATTTAAGCTCAAACTAATTATCTAAACTAATTAAGAACTCAAAATTAGTCCCCACTAACTTTGTTTGTGTAACACCCGCAAATGTACCCTATTTTTATACTGAAAATATTTTACAGTTACTTTTCAGCGAAATTAAGTTTTAATTTAGAATTTTATTTTTCCGAGTCGAATTTAGAATTTCCGAGTTCGTATTTGGAATTTCCGCGAGTTTTCAAGTGAATCCCGTCTTAAGCCGTCTTTGACTTTTTCTTGACTCTTGAGCCGTCTTTGACTTTCGTTGACTTTTTCCTTCATATACTCCCTCAAACCCTAAATCCTTATTTCATTTTTCACTTTCTCTTTCTTCCTCATCAAACCACCAAAAACCTAAACACCATTTTTATCAAGCTTAGATTCGTCGCTACTCCTTCGTTACTCGCTCAAATTCACGTAAGTTCGTCTTATTCTTCCCCTCTTAGCTTCCTCTATCCGTTTTGGTAATAAAATTACCGTCTTTCTCGCTTTTTAAATTATCCGTCTTTCTCAAGGTGAATGATATTCATCTTTTATTACCTAATTGTAGGTGGAGACTACTAGGGAGGCTTAGTAATCGATTAAAGACGCGAAAAGGTAACAGTGAAGGGTTACTCGATATCATTTACGTGTTTTTACATGCTTATATGCTAGAAATCGTATTAGAATACGATTAGTAAGTTTAGGAATCATGTTATGGATGATGATTGTTGTTGTTTGATGATTGTTGTTGTTTGATGATTGTTGATGATGAATATTGATTGTTGATAGTTATTAGAAATGAATTATGAGAATTAGAAATGATAGGATTGAGTTTTTGTTGAAGGCTCTCGGGTGAATTGGTAACACATATCACGGGCGTGAAATACAAGTCACGGTCGAGACTTGTGCAGTTTCACTGCACTGACCCCTTTTCGTAAAATGATCATATCTCCTTCGTTACTTGCTTGTTTTAGGCTTGTGACATCTCATTGGAACCGTAAGAGGATAAGCTATCACCTCCATTTGGAATTTCTGCATTTTCATATCTAGAACTCTAGTTATGACCGTTTGAAGTGGACCCTTGTTTTCGTTGGTTTCCAAACAACGTTGTTTTGGAGAGGTATCTATGTTTTTTATTCATTATGCTTCATAAACTTGTTCTAATGCTTATTTATCATGTATTGACTCATGTTTATCATATTTAAACTTATATGATTCCCTATTCTCATGTTTTGTGACGGTTTTTGGTATGTTCCCACTTTGAGTCGATTTTTACAAATGATACGGTTTGAGCACTATTTTGTCTTGTGCTTTGTACTCTCATTCCCTTGGCTACCTTCCCGTTCGTAAGGCTGGAATGTCGGAACGGAGAGGTATCCTACTGCTTAAATGCATGTGTTAGTGGGCATACGACGACGTTGTTGGGAGTTGAACGCTATGCGTTGATCGACCCGGCCGTCAAATGTTGTGTACTTGCGAGGTGGTGTTATTTGCATGTAGCGTACCGCTTGTTATGAGGCTTGAGCTCTTTTCCGCTTCTTTCGTGAATTGATCAACCGAGAATGTGGGTACTCGGCGTTTTCTTTGTCAGACCGAGTCTTGGATGCGAAACGTGATCGCATGTCGAATCGGAAAATGTGATTCCGAGAATCTGGCCAGGTTTAGATTAGGACCTTTTCGTTCCTACCAGGAGGAAATTAGTCTACATATACGAAATGGATTGAATCGTGTATGCGTTCAGGGAAATGTGATCTCGTGGATGCCTTTTAATCATACTTGCCATGTACACGGTGCTAGTGCGTTTTATTTACCGTGAGAGATGTCGTCGTTGTGTCGTTATGCTTGGATGCGTTATTACATGATTGTATTCATGATCATTGCATGACTTGGCACGGTTTGTTTGTCGAGTCCATGATTGTTTATTTGTGATCGTTGCATGACTTGGCATGGTTTGTTTGTCGAGTCTCAATCTTATCAAACTTATACCGCTAACGGTGAGATGCAAGCCCTAGTGAGCGTATTCGGTTGCCTAAGAGTGTCTTCCCCGAGTCTTTGAATAACATGATGGATTCGGATTTGTATTCCATATGCCCTTATCATTATCTATCGAATTGCCTATTTATCCTTATCGTACCTCACATGTATATTCATATATGCATGATTTTACTTTTGTATTTCCTTCTATGTACGTTTAATGTGATATGGCTGGGAGAACCCGGAGTTACTCCCCACTGATTTTGGCGTTCATGTTTTTCATGAATGAACAGGTTGCTTGCATGGATGGCTTTTTGCTTATGCTATTTTGGGTTCGGGTGTGAGCTAGCGGGCGTTGTCCCTGGAAGATTAACCTCTAGTCGTTAATTAGCTAGTTTGCTAAACACTTGTTCTTTGCTAACATTTTGAGAGACTCCGTCTCTTTGTTGTATTTCCGTACTTAGTTTGTAATATTTTGACACTCCTCGTTTTATCTATCTTGCATGTATAAAAGTTTTTAAAACTTCATATTTCCGCATATTATTTCACATGCTTGTATGTTTTATATTCCACATTCGCGAGGGTTGTCACAGTTGGTATCAGAGCTTTATCGCTCCCGACGCACACACGTGAACCCTAAACTTAAACTAGTTGACCTTGAAATAATAAATGAGAGATGGGTAGAAATTAAGGACTTTACTTGGTAGTCTTTGGGGTACTTGATGTTTGTTAGGTTCTAACTTGTTTGTTGATTGTGTTGAGTGATGTTGTGTTTGTTTGTATCTTTCGTCTTAAGGTGGATCATGTATTACCTAGAAGAAGTATCCTTTACCGAAGATTGAAGATTGACAAGCCTAATTGAAGTGTATTTATTCCTCATCTATGAATTCTCTCGTCCTTATTGTTTTATGCTCTCTTCCTCTTATTTAGGCGCTTCTTTCTCTTCCAACTTGTTTGCCTCTTGGAAATTACTCTTGATAGTTCCTCCATCTTACCATTGGTATCCTTACCTTCCTCTTGTAACATTTTTGTGGATGTTATACCCATTTGTTTGTGGTATATTATACTTGGTCGGAAGAACTTTGAATTTTGTGGAATATTAATGTTTGTTAGAATGAATTTGTGATTTGAGGAAAATGGTGTAGATCTAAATTCACCCTATATTGATGATTGGTTGTAACTCTAAGGAAAGGTAGTAAGATAAGTTTAATGATTTTAATGCTTGAAGCTTGCCATGACTAATGTGTAAATAGTTCATGATATTGGATGGTGTAAGGTTGAATGAGTTGGCTAAGACTTCTTAACCCATTAGCGATTTAAACTTTTGAATTTAGGAGTTTGAATGATGCCTTGAGTGGTAAAATGCTTTTGAGGTTAAGTGACGTCTTGTGGTTTCCTATTGTGCGTTTGTGAGTATAGGCTTGGTGAAAAAGCATTTGGCTATAGTTCTTGGATTTAAAGATATGATCTTATCTTATGGTATCGGAGACTCGTTTGAAGTAGTAAGGTTTCGGTAAGTTGAACCATATTACTTGAGGATTATAGATATGAGCGAGTTTCGATGATGTGAGCTATGATGGAAATACCTTGGGACGTTAATGATGATGTTTTGACTTGAGGTTGTACTTTGTTAATAATGAACTCGTGGGCTATATGATGTTGATAATGACGTTTTGTTCGGTGTTCTACCTTGTGACCGTAGGAGTTGAAAAGAGATTAGTATGGAGAATTGCTTATTGGTTCTTCGGTTTTTGAAACCTTTGGGAATGTGTCAAATTATGGAGTTGAGAGAATGTTACTATGCTTGAGTGGCAATTCCGCAATTGGGAATCCGTGTTATATGAAAGGGTGGATGAATTGGGTTGTAGTCGATTTATCAAATCTAGGTGTACCTTACTTTGATGATTGTACGTGGTATGATGGTCCCTTGTAAGAGGCCTTGGTAGAGGAATAATTAAGTTGTTTTACTATCGCCTTAAGTTTGAAAGGAGAAACTTTTTGGATTAAATCTTAAACCCTTACTCGTGCCATCATTCCTTTTCATTTCCATTCTTGAATGTTTTTGTCAAGATTGATCTTTAAGAAATTACAAGCTCGTACTTTCTTTCTTACTCAGATATCTTCATAACTCTACTATGTGACACCCTCAAATTTGCGGAAAGAAAAAAATATAATTTAACTAAATAATTTAAATAAATAAACGAAGGTGTCATAAATAAAAAAAGGTTCATAACAAAGGAAACTAATATTATACATAAAAATTATACAAGACGGGAGACATATCTCCCGTATAAATACGGAAATAAAAGAGTGTATAATAATATACAATCTAAGAACCGAATATAGGTCCAAGGGAAATACTTCGCTCGCTAGCTCGTCAATGTACCCCAAATATGCATCACCACCTGTTCGACCGGATTAAATATAAACGGAAGCCACAGTCAGTGGGAGTAGTAAACTCGAGTTCTCTCAGCACGAAAGTCGAGTAATACAAACATGAATAACATAAAAGCAATGTATATGGAAAATACAAAACCTTAACATGTATGATATGCTTTTCATGTTATGAAACAGATAACTAACAAATAACCTAGCATGTGAAAGCTATCATGGGAAACCGATAATAAACTATAACTCGAGGTAGGGAAGCTGGTATGCTAGCTCAGAGGTTCCTCTCAGAAACATGGCCATGATACACTCAAACCCTAATCAACACGTAATCATGTGAATCAGTTAACAACCGTTAATCCAAACTCTATCAATCCTAGCCGGCTGGCATCTCACCTTCTAGAACTCATAGAATCATACATACATGAAAGACCAATACTTCTACAAACAGGCATAAGTTCTTAGTACAGTCAATAGTCGATTGTAACTCGAGGCTATACCACAAGGTAGGAAAACATCCTAGTCC
>JAIUZE010071398.1:0-29897 GCA_022085475.1 Heliosperma pusillum | reverse complement strand
TATGGACAGGATCCAAGCAATCTGCAGGATTTTTTTGTGGGAAGGTAGTGATTCTTACTCCAAATCCCCTTTAGTATCCTGGAAATGTTTATGTAAAGGGAAAGACTATGGGGGTTTGGGGATTATTGACAGTAAATTGTGGAACATAGCTGCAGTAGGAAAGCTTGTGTGGTGGATCCTTTGTAAGAAGGACCATTTAAGGATCAAATGGATTGACAAGGTGTATCTGAAAGGCATCAACTGGTTAGAGTATGAACCTACAAACTGGAGTTCATGGGCATGGAGGAAAGTATGTGAGGTCAAAACAATTCTGAAACCAGGTATAGTAGGGAATTGATGGCTGGGTAATGGAATGGAGTATGATGTTGCTAAAGGCTATGAAATGGCTCTCTCACAAGGAGGATGCAAAAGTTCAATGGTGTAAGATTGTCGGGAACAAATTTAATATTCCCAAACATGGGTTCATACAGTGGTTAATACAGCAGGAGAGGCTACTTACATTAGACAAGTTATGCAGACTAAGGATTACAGATCAAAAGGAGTGTTTCCTGTATGGTGTTCATGTTGAATCCCATCAACATTTATTTCAGGAATGTCAATATACTTGTCTATGTTATGATAGGCTAATGGAATGGATGCAGATGCAGGTTAGAGGCCCTAGAACTACAAGGAATATCATCAGGCTCAGGAATGTTACTGGACTTAAGAGGATGCTCACTTGTGCAGCTATGGTGGCTGTACAGTATGAGGTTTGGCAATCGAGCAATATATGCAGGCTAGAAGGGTATGTCAGGCACCCTGATGTTGTTCTAAAACTGGTGAGAATGTAGATAAAGGATCACTTCTTGGCTGTGAAACATGGAATTGGACTGATTTGGCTTGGTGCTCAGGAATTGGACTGAGCTAATTTGTGAACCGTTTGTAAAATGTTGAAGGCAGTATTTTAGTAATTTGCTTGCCCTTGGGGTAGTTATAATTTTATTTACATTCTACAAAAAAAAAAAAATATAATGATAGTTTGGTTTTCAACCCAAGTCATTATGTTTGTGTAATTTATGTTCTAAAATTTCATTATACAAAGTTAATATCTTAAACATAAAGTATTGTCACATACTGATCATATGAGAAAATATAATGATTTGATCATTATAATCACCTAAGTTATGAATTGGATTCTCACTTACGGACTTGTGACTTGGTATCACAACTTATTTGAAATGAGAAAGAACAATTGCATAGTCCAAATTTAGTTAATGAACTCGCACTTGGGGATTTACAATCCATATAAGTCCTAAGATATGATCTTTTTAACGCCAATAAGACTCCATACGGGTTATGGAAGGGATGAGAATCCCAAATTTGTACAAGACATGGATGAAGATCCAAGTATTTTGCTTAGATAGAACAAGTCTATTGAGAAGTTAGAATACAAAGTATAAACAAATAAGTCTGTTATAGATCGCTCAAAGATAATACGATCATTTTACCTCATTAAACATAGAGAACAAAGCTTTTTGTGGCTTATGGTGCTATCCTTCAAGAAAATATGTGTATTTTCAAAAGGATAGAGTGGGAGAAAATTTGCCACAAAACTAATTTTTGGATAGAGAGACAAGAGAAACTATTCTTAAGTTATCCAAGGTTAGAGGCTAGTAGTTAAAATTATTACTTTTTGAAAGTAATAGGAATATGATCTATAAATTGGCGGTTATAATTTCCAATTCGAATTTGTTGCATAAGAGCCTTAAGAATACAAGATGGATACTATATATATATAATTACTTGAGGAGGTTTGGATCTCCCTAGGATTATTATATATAAGTTAAAATATAACCATCTTTGAGATTCAAGATTATTGCATCGTCTACACCTCGTTGAAAGTATATGTATGACAAAGTGACAAAGAGTTGTTTAGAGTTACCTTTCTAAATGGGCATTTAGGAGTTGAAAATTTGTCGTACAAAACATAGGAGATCAATGTGTAATCCTAAAAGAGCACTTGAGAGGTTGTAATAACCATTGCATAACAAGAGAGAATGGTTTCCTCGAATTGTCGAAGAGCTATGTTTATGCATGAAGTTAAGTGGGAGCTAGATATATCATGTGTGGACATGAAGGATAGTGGGAGCTGAGTTATCATGTATGGACTTGATTATTAGTGGGAGTAAAATATCTTCCATGTCTTGTATGTATGAGACATATTAATCATAAGGAATGTTGTACTAAACATTGCCTTCCGTGGAGGAGTATTTAGGATATCATTTCTAGATGAAAGACTTGGAAGAAGCATATTGTATCTGAGGCAAGAATATCTCCCATGTCTCGTATGTAGGAGACATATTGGTCATTGGGAATAATGAACTGACATTGGCTTCCGTGGAGGAGTGTTTGGGAAATCATTACTAGATGAAAGACTTGGAGAATGTATCCAAAATCTATGGTGATAGATGATAGAGGATACACATGATTGCTATCGTTTCCGCCATTAGGCCAATCATATTTGCCAAGATATGCACATACCTTGACAAGTTGTATGCTTGGAGCATGACAAGTTCATAACAAGTAATCCACATGAGAGTCATTGGATAGGCTACAAGAATGTTCATGAGATTCTCGAGGAGAACTATGAGTTTATTCTTGTGTTTAGTAATAATAACTTAGTTGCGTGTTAAGTGTCACACGAAACCAAGTTTCCAAACCTGTAAAGGATCTGACAAAATCCAAGGCTAAATTTTGTTATATTAAAAGCGAATAAATAAAAGGGATGATTGAAGTGTCAATCATTGAAAATTCTACATTTAGAGTCTTAGTACATAATGATGAGGATGAGGTGGATTACAAGGATCTAATGAGTAGACCCTTCCACCAAGATACCCATCACGTGGTTATCATGATAACAAGTGGGAGCATCTTTCGGGGTTAAAGAGCCCAAGTCTAGATAGAGATCTAAAAGTGTACTTTGAAAACTTCTTGTTATTAGGAATAACGATGAATGAAAAGAAAAGGAGCAATGCAAAAAGTGGGAACAAATGGATACATAGTATATATCCACCATCCAAGCTTTTATTGCATTTAGACAAGATGACCATGAAGTGTCATGGAACTTTTATACTTTAGATTATATGATATGAAGCAATAACATTGTGTCGATTGTTCATATATGATAATCACATTTATCGTTTGAGTTTCTAAAACTCATTATTGTGCTTTGTTATATCCAAATAGGTTGTACTGACAACTTTGAACCCTATTAAAGTGAACTGGATTAACATAGCCTTGACCCCTAGTTGCTTACATGTGGTGACGTCTCACAGTGACTGGAGTGTGATGTGATTGTTGGCAAGTTCAAGTGCCTTAGAGTCATATGACATGACTAGTCGATCAAATAGATAGACTGTATGGGACACTCTGTGGGGCAGTGGCCACTTATAGAGTTCTGGAAATTCATAAAGCCTGGTCGTGACGAGAGCTACTATAGTATTCTTTGAGTCAATTCTTTAGACTAGAGACTATTCCACCAAGTCGGCATAGTTTCTGATTGACTTTGATTTTTGCCCCAAGCCATTCGGTAAAAAGGGGCAAATAGGCAGTTATTGGGTCATGAAGGACTGTGAGTGTACGAAGGGAATAGTGCGATAGAAATTGTCCAACCCCTTGTCAAGGTTAAGAAATATCTCAAGGCCACTCGAGGAGTAGTAAGCAGGAAATGCGTGGCCACGCTCGGAAGGTATCTACGGTAGATAATTCCGGTCAGACAGTTACTCTCCAGATCGAGGACTCCACTCTAGATATCATCACGTGCAGGTACGACCTGCAAGACACCTTGCATTGAGTGGGAGATTTAAAATAGGACGAGAGAATTAGTGACGCACGCACACTTGTTGCGAACAAGTGGGTGATTGTTGGAGTAAGTGTCCTCAACAATAAAACGATCACTTAATTAAATCTCATTAACAAGAATATAAAGGGATGATTAATACTATAGTCAACTGATCGACAATAATCGGTTATAATTGGCATGCTAGAGTTTGACATTACTGTCGTATGACGATGGTGATCAGTTGATCCCTTGAGGTCACACCGAAAGGACGATTCCCAAATCATAAAGTAAATTAATTATATATTGATACAGATTCATTGACCCCTTGGATTGAATAAGTTCAATCTGTACATGAGAATTATCTTACTATTATATGATTATATGAAATGCATTTTGGTAATTAAATGTTATATTACCAAAGCTGTACGAAGTTTATGAAACATTAGAGATAAGACTAATTATTTAATATAATTATAATAAGTTGTAAAATATATGAGATGGACCATTTTACGTACGTGTATTTGTAGACCATTTTAAGTATGATTTTATAAGCTTATATACATGCTAATTGTCACATTTCACACATATGACAATTGACAAAATGTATAAGATAAAATGGATCCCATGTTAACCATGTGTAGCCAGTTTTGGGTGGTTGTAGGTTAGCATTAACATGCCTTGATATTAAATGCTAAGACATGTTTGATACCCTAACTAACCTAAGCCTACACTAGCTATATGGGTAAAGGAGAAATCAAGCATGCTTGTCCCCCTCCCATCCCCTTAAACCGGCATGCCCAAGTGCTCAAGGTAACCAAACCCCTCCTCTTAGAGAAGACCATCACCAATGAGGCTATGATTGGGTGGCTAGCCAAATTGCTAGGAGCAAGACCAAGCCGTATTGTGGAGAACCAGACCCTACCGAGCTCTCGTAATAGTTCCGCGAGATGGAGAAGCAATTCGACTTGTATCAAGTTCGAGAAGAACACAAAGTAAGGATTGCCAAGCATTTCCTTGTGAGAAAGGCCGACAACTGGTGGTCGATAACTAATCCCACCGCTACTCTTGAAGTCAATTTCAATTGTGAATGTTTCAAGACTCTCGTTGAGGACCGATTTTACCTCAAAGAACTCAAAAAGCAAAGACTAAAAGAATTCATCGATTTCAAACAAGGTGACTTGACGGCTCTGAAAGTCCATAGACCTTAATTAGACTCCTCTAATTAATTACTAAATTACTTGTTAATTTAGTATTTAATGATCTATGTAACATGCATGCAAATATAAAGACATATATATAAAAGAAGAAATTTCCTCACATTGATATAGAAATAAAATGGGCACAACAAGAACTCCTTCTTGTTGTTCTTGAGCTATAAATATGGATGAACAAGAATAATCTCCAAATTAGAAGATCTCATTCCAGTTGCACCAAGATGATACCAAATAATCTACCCTTATTATTAACTAGATAATAAGATAGATATTATGTTACTAATATTATTATATATTACTACACTAGTAATACTTAGGAAATATTAGTATTATGAGAGTTTTAGTGAGAGGATGAGTTTTAGAGAGAAGTGTGAATTAAGTACAAAATGAAGTAATAGAAAAATGAACAGCTATTGTTCATTATAAGGCCACCATGGCCGGACCATCCATGCAAGAAATGGCCTCCTATTTTGTTAATTTATTCACATGGAATAAGGTGGAGTGTAGGAAATGTTAGTATGATTAAAGTATGTAGGTAATGTCACAATCAAAAGGAGAATTGTGTAAGAAGGAAAGAACAAAATCATTTCTTCCTACATATGCCATAACTGGCCACATGTAGCTTGTTATGGTCCATTTTGATTTTTGATATTAGTCCCACAAATATTTATTAATCATATGCTTAATTATCTTGTATAATTAAGTGTTAATTTGATCATATAACAATTATATGTCACAATTAAATAAATAATATGTACTTAACATTTTAAGTAATATTTTACCATTATATCAATATATAATGGGTCTCACAATGCTTAGTTAATTTATTTTACAACTCCTTGTAAATATAATTAACTAATTACCTCTATCTCAAAACCTCAACTAATTTAGTAATTTAACGATTAATTATTAAGTTAAATCTTATTTAATCATTTTAAAATAAGATATAATTTATTAGTCAATTATCGCATAATAGAAAAAAAAACTTAATAAAATTTGAGTTCTTAATTAGTAATTTAACGATTAATTACTAAGTTAAATCTTATTTAATCATATTAAAATAAGATATAATTTATTAGTCAATTATCGCATAATTGAAAAATAAACTTAATCGAATTTGAGTTCTTAACTCAATTTCTAATAATCAACTCTCGTACGTATCGAATATATGTAATGGACTAATTAACTGTATCATATACAAATAATTAGTTACTATTTTGATTTCATCCTATAGGTGTGACCGAAAGGGATCAGTAGATCACCGCCGTTGATAAGTGATATTTTGTACTAATTTATCCCCCGTTTTAGCTCGATTTCTATACGATTTATGCACTTTGTTAAGTGATTAACGAGCTAATCTTGCTATTCTAGTTGTTTTGCGTGCTTTGACTCGTTTTATAGGAAATGAAGCGGTTTTGCTATATTTTCTTACTATTTGGAGCAAAGGTACTAGAATACGAGTTTTCAAGGAACCGATGATAGCCATTTCACGATTTGACTACGATTCCGCTACATCCTTCCTCGAGTGGACTCAATTTGGACTTTGACTTTGTTTTTCAAGGGAAAACATCAACCCAAGTCAAAGGAGGACTAGCCCAAGCCCAATTACGTGTTACATTGACCAAGACTAAGGCATAGGATTCCGTTCCCAAAGACGAAATTGGAAAAGACGGAATAATCCATCTGGGTTAAATACCCGATCGGATTACCACATACCCGATCGGGTATGTTTGCGGCTGAGGCGTTTCTTGGCTCTTCCTCTACCAAGCTTATATGAGTGATTAAAGGCTTTGTCTAGGGTATGAATTTGGACGATGCAGCAACCATGCAGCCCTATAAAAGCCAAGGATCATCTCACACAATTATCATATCTTTATCATATCTTTATATATACAATTCATACTTTTCATATATCTTTTTCATACTTTCATACACAACTTCATAGCATACATTTCATATACAATTTACACAATAATCTAATAGTTTACTTCTTTCTTTCATACAAGTTTTAGATTATAGTTTATGCAATTTCTTAGTATTTCTCTACTGTTTTTATAAGCTTTTGTTATTGGGTTGGATATTTGTTCTTTACTTTCATTCTATTATAATTTGCATTCCAAACTCGGTAATCTTCTATCCTTGATTTACTCATGCAATATTCATCATCATGAACTATAATCTCATTAGTATTATTCTCATATTATTGTTGTTAGGAAATCAATGTAAAAGCAATCTAGTTGGAACTAAAACATCATCTAATATGCCATCTTTTATTCTTCCTAATCATATAATCATAGAATTCATCACTAGAATTATTATTAATATAATCACCATAATCATTGTAGTACTTATATTTTATAGTTTGATTTCCTACATCTTTTTCCTATTAATTTACTTAATCACATAAAATAGATATAACATTGTAAGATTATCATTGTGTAAATACAATAAATAGAATTGTAATATTGAAATGATTTGCTAGTTAAATGAATTAAAAGAAGAGTAGATACCAATAGAACCACCTAGTTTGTTTCTTCCTTTGGTTATGCCAAATTCTATAACTTTGTTTAGTGGCCATGAACAATTGTTTGTATTAGTCAATATCCGTCTTTGTAACGAGAGTTGGGATGGGAATTAGGACTACCAATAGGGGTTTAGTGACCTAATCATGCTGAGAGGACGTTAATACCCATTAAAAAGTCGGTACGAATCCGAGAGGAATATACCGCTACAAGGCTTAGACAATCATAGTAATTCTAATATTGGTATCAATAAAGCTTTTAAATCATTTGACATGAAATTCTCTTTCACTATATCAATTTGATTAGATAGTTTATTTTACCGTTTTAAATAGTTTATTTTATGTTGTTTAGTTAGTTTACTTTATCGTCATTTTATTATTGTTCTTAGATAGTTTACTATATTGTTATTAGCTAGTTTATTAGTTTAGTTAGGTAGCTTTTCAGTACTTGTCATTTTAATTATCGTCAATTAGATTAGATTTATTTTATTGCAATTTACATACTTGTCATTTAAATATCATCATTTGGATCAGCACACTTCCCCGATCGGATTCGTGACTACCCGATCGGGTAAGTTGTCTGCTTCGAGTTTTAAATATCGTCATTTACATACTTGTCATTTTATTTTATGTTAGTAGTTTAGACCACCACCTCAATTGACTCGAACTTAAATGAAAATCACCCCATAGCAATTCATAGTTAACACGTACTCCCTAAGGATCGACACCCTACTTCCCTAATTACATTCTTTATGTTGTTAGCCTAAGTGTGGGTAATTATTTTTGTATCGGGCTCGGGACAAGCACGGTCAAATTTTGGCGCCGTTGTCGGGGAGCACGGCTTGTTTTATCTATGTATTGCTGATTTTTGTTTAAAATTCTACCATTTTTAGGTGCAACCGTACGTAAATCGTTACTAACTTTCTTTTTTGTGATTTTCTTGTAGGTTGACAAAAATGGTGCTAAAAAAAGGAAGATCCATGGTACCGGGTTTTTGAGGTCGCTAGTGGGATCCTAAGGGTCCATATGAATTTGATTGCTCTCATTGAGGGTAACCAATTTAGTGGTAAACCAAATGAAAACCCCTCACACCATATCCAAACCTTTTGTGAATTGTGCAAACCTTTCTGAGGGAGGGAATCACCCAAAACCAAATTAGAGAAACTCTCTTTCCTTTATCACTAAAGGGAGAAGCTAAATGGTGGTTCACCCGTCGTTTAAAGGATGCCACAAGACCAATGGAGTGGGAAGAGATTGACATCGCATTTCACCGTAGGTTTAAAACCACTATGTCAACCCTATCAATTAATTCACAAAAAGAAATTGGGGAAGGTTCATAAAGTAATGGGGGAGAGCGAAAGAAAAGCCGAGTGGAAACTTCAAATGATGTTGACACTACCATTTCCTTAGCCTGTCCCGTTCAACCAAACGAAACCACCCCAAAAGCACTTTATATCGCCCAAAAGTTTTAAACCCATTTACCTCACTAACAACACCTTGTGAACTTTGTGGTGGAATAGGGCATGTACATTAACGATGTGGGAACAAACACACACCATTAAACCCCTTTCACCCACAAATTCGCCAAACTCAACCCACTAATACACCTTATACAATTCCACACTCATCCTTTCAAAATAATCAATTGATAGCAAAAGTAGATGTTAAGTTAAGGGAAGTAATCCAAGCCCAACATAATATGTACTCATACTTCTTTTCTAGCTTAAACTCACTCAAATAAACCATTTTGTCTCTCCAAAAAAGAGTAGAAGAGTTGACCCCATCGAGTTCTAGTCAAACCACCAAAGAGAGTGAAGAACCGTCGATTTGTTGGAGCCACTGTCCTCCACAGTTAGTGCAATAACATAAATAAATCTCTGTAGGTTCACAGGGTATACTTTGTATAATAATCAGTTGATTAACGTTTATCAATAACGGTTGGCTGGCTAGAAGTTTGACGTTATTGTCATTTTATTATGGCGGTGATCAACTAGTCCCTATAAGTCACACCTATAGGATGTGTCTGAGAGATGTGATTATATGAATAATATAGTCATATTGATGCCTTATACGACTAAAAGGTTAGTCGATGTTTTGACTAAAAGGTTAGTCAAAAATGATGATGATAGACGGATTAAACTGTTAATTCGTAAATTGAATATAAATTGTTATATTTAATTAATGTAAATAATGTTAGCTTAAACGAACTAATCAGTTAATTCGTGATTAAATATAAACCGTTATATTTAATTAAGCAAATGTATTACTCGTAATAATTATTGTAAATATTGTCAGACATGTATTAATAAATCGACTGCAAAAGGTTGAGTGGACTTATTAATAAGATGACGATATTAGTGACGATAATTATAATAATACAATGGATGTTATTTACTAGGTGTGACCGAAAAATATAAAGCAATAAATGGATATATCTACTCGGTCCAAATGGGTTTGGAAAGAATCCTATTTGCAATTTCATATTTTAGGAAAACCTAGCTAGTATGATTAAGGGAGAATAAAAAGAAAAATACCTAGGGTTTTTGACAAGTGATGTGACGGCACAAACAAAACACTAGGGTGATTTTTCTCTCAATTTTTCTCTCTAGATCTATCATCAAACCTCACATAAAATTAGCGGTAATTTTGTATAATCGTTCTAGCATGATTAAGGCATATCAAGGAGCATTTTGGGTGCAACTAGTAGGAGATATCATAGTTTTAATATTGTTCTTAAGCCAATTTGCAAGGGCCAAAGGTTGATTTTTATCTCTTATTTATATCGTTATTTTCATATATGACTCGTTATTTCATATCTTATAATTTTGTTATAATCCTGAAATTTAGAGGTGAAATATACGGATATTTTCCCACAAGTGGTATCAGAGCATAAGGCTACAAAATTATATTTTATAAATTTCATATTATGGATTTTGCATCTTGTTTTGCGTCGGAAAATTTTTTTTACACGGACTGTTTTTTTGTGCCGTGTGGTTTCATTTTTCGCCTTCGATTTTGGTTGTTCTTGTTCCATTTGATTTTTCATATTTGTGTTTTAATCGGTTAGAATAATCATATGAAAAATTTGTAGATGTTTGATTTAATAAAGATTAAATTAAAACGTAAATGGATTCATTTTGTTGATGAGATTAAAAATTTGTTTTTTGCTATATAGTTGTTAGCATATACGATTGATCTTGTTTCATTAATTAATATGCTAATCTTGTTCTAATAGCAACCATAAACGATTTCTATTCATCAAAGTTTTTTCTGTGTTAATTGAACCGAAAAAAAAAACGAACGAAAATTTTTTTTTTTTTAGCTGCTGTATTGTGCGGCTGCTGCTGCTGTTTTTCGAGAAAAAAATAAAAAATTTGGGCTGCTGCCGTTTTTTCAAGCTGTAGGGGCTGTTTTGAAAAAAAAAAATTGTTTTTCCTGGCTGTGAACAGTACCTGTACCGAAAAAAAAAAATATATAATTTTTTTTCCGTTTGTTGTGAATCGGTTCACAATTATATGATACCTAGTTATTTTAAAGCTGTTTAAAATAATGTTAAAGTTGGATTTGTTTGATACAAATTTTGTGACTTATTACGGAATAATCACATAATTTAATCAGTTTAAAAAGTGGTTTGGATAAATTACTCTACATAATTACGGAATTAGTCTTGAATGAATAATTTATTTAGTTGATGCAATTTATTTATGTTGTTTGAATGAATGAATGATTTTATTTACGTATTTTTGCAATTGGCTTAAAATGTATTACCTAGTGTGGCCTTAGTTAATCATGTTTTCGTAATGATGGAAACATGGTTTGGATGTATTTTTGAGATCTCGTATCTTTTTGTTTTAATTATGTTTTGGGAATTAGAATGTAAATAGGTTTATTTTTGTAATTTTTGAAATGTAGTTTTAAGAAGACTAGAGACGGACATCGGATGCTCACTCCCGCTACATGGACCAAGATGGAACATCAAGTCAAGCTTCTCGGGTCCATAAGGATGGATTCCAAACTTGTATTTACTGTTCAGTTTGGTAGATAGGCCACACTAGGACCGTTGTAATAGTTTACATATTTTCTCGCTTTCATTCTCTTTCACATGATAGATAATTGCATCATATTCCGCCTAAACCAAGCCACCTAAAATGCATGAAAAATGATTCATATAATTTGAATACTTAATCATGGACATACAGATGTCACTCGCTTTTAGGGCCATCACCTTAGTTTAAATCATTCTCGAGTTGCTAGACATTCGTTCACTTAAAATGAATAAAGTTAAGATGATGGGACCTTCTCCTATAACTAAAATTGAGACTAGTCTTTATAGGGAAAACTACTATGAACACCTTCTTCGTCGGAAGTCATAATATGACCCCTTCTACGTTGGGTAAGTAGTGAGTGTTGACCTATTTTTATCTCAACATTATAGTACGAGTAATATCTCGTGATTATGATGAACTAAAGATACAATTTACAGAAATTTATCGACCAGGAATTCTAAAAGTAGAATTAGCCAAGAGGTTGGCTTATCAATTTACAGAAATTGAGTCTTGGGATCATTTATATAATTCTTGAGGGAGGTCAATTGTATAAATGCACGAGTCATCGCATTAAACAGTTTTGCATTAGACTTAAATTTAAAACGATGAATACTTATCATATTTATTTTCTTTTTCACAGTTTTTGAATTCGTTATATACAAATATAACTGCTAATAACAAATGGCTGGCCATACTGATGACCCAATGCCAAGTGTCACGCTCGGACGTGAGTCCTGGCTTAAGATTTTCATGGACAATATGAATCAGTCAACGCGACTGAAGAATAACGGGTCCAACTTTGCGAACTGGGAGGCGGCATTACGGAATGCTGCCATTGCTGACGGTAAGCTCAAGTACTTGACTGAGCCACTACCGCCCAACCCAGGCCCCAATGCAGGAGCCAATGAATCACTTGCTTATAGTGATTTCATGATGGAGGCGGGTGCGATAAAGAACGTACTCATCTTTTCAATGGAATCAAATTTGCAAAGGCGATTCATTGCCCATGGTGCGAAATAGATTTTCACCACGCTCTCTAACGAGTTCTCGAAAGCTCCGAGGATCTGTTAGCTATGAGCATACCTGTCGCTTGGCTTTGAGGCGAAACTCCAGAAGGGCCAAGCGGTTAGCCCACACATTGTTGATATGATTGAGAATGTCGAGAACAAACTGGAGGCACCTTGGTTTGCAAAATCGATGAGAAAGATCCTCCATTGACCGCGACGTTCTTCATTCACTTCATGATGGTTTTGCCCTTTTCAGGGCAAATTACTATATGAATGATATGAAGAAGAGTCTTCATCAGCTCCACTCACTTCTCGTACAGACCGAGAGTGATCTGAAATTGAGTGGGAGTCTGAAACAGGACGTTCTCATGGTTGCAAACAAGGGCAAAGGTAAGGGCAAGGCTCAGGCCAACCTAGCTGTAGGGAAGCCGAAATTCAAAAAGCCAGGGCAAGGCAAGAGTGGGCCTGGTGAGTCTAGCGGTAGCTCACAAGGCAAGACAAAGAGCGATGAAGGTAACGTGGAGTGCCACCATGGCCACAAGCTTGGGCATTGGAGGAGGAACTGCCTCGTGTACCGAGAGGACATTAAAGCAGGCCGCGTCTCTCCTGTTGGTATGTCTTATTCTTTTATTCATATGATTGAGATCAACCATGCAAGTTTCGGAACTTGGGTACTAGATACTGGTTGTGGTTCTCATCTGTGCAATCATTTGCAGGGCCCAAGAAACATCACAACTCTCGCAAGGGGTGAGTGGACCTGCGCGGGGGAATGGAGCAAGAAGTAGCTGCCGTTTTTCAGTGGGAACATATGTAATCCAACTCCCGAGGGATTTGGAAGTTATATATGAATACACAGTTACTATGTTTTTTACACAGTTTATCTAAACAACATTATTCTGTTTCCGTACTTGATAAGGACGGTTTTTCGTTTGTAATAAAGGACAATAGCTGTATTTTCTATTTAAACGAAATGATTTATGGTAAAGCAGTTTCCATGAATGGGATTTATGTTTTAGATCAAACCACAGATATTATGCATGTGAGTAGTAAGAAAGCAAAGGTTGGTGACAAAGATCAAACCTATCTATGGCATTGCCGTATGGGACACATAAATGAAAAACGCGTGAAGAAGCTCATTGAAAATAGGACTATCTCCCCATTTGACTATGAATCTTTTGGCACGTGTGAATCATGTCTCATAGGCAAAATGACTCGAATTTCCTTCAAAAGTGTTGGAATGCGCGCTGCTGACCTATTAGGACTCATACATACTAATGTGTGTGGACCTATGTCAATCAACGCTAGAGATGGTTATAGATATTTTATCACTTTCACGGACGATTTGAGTAGATAATGATATGTCTACTTAATGAAGCATAAAAGTGAGTCCTTTGAAAAGTTCAAGGAATTCCAGAATAAGGTTCAGAACCAGCTGGATAGAAAGATTAAAGCACTACTTTCAGATCGTGGTGGCGAATATCTTTCGAATGAGTTTAATCAACACCTTAAAGACTGTGGTATTGTCCTACAGTTAACTCCACCTGGAACACCACAATTGAATGGTGTGTCCGAACGGAGAAATCGAACATTACTTGATATGGTTCGATCCATGATGAGTCACACGGTTGTACCTGACTCATTGTGGGTTTATGCTCTTTTGTCAGCAGCTTTAATACTTAACCGAAGTCCGTCTAAAGCTGTAGACAAGACTCCATATGAATTATGGAAGGGAACGGTCCCTAACTTGTCCTTTATTCGGGTTTGGGGCTGCGAGGCTTATGTCAAGTGGAGACCTGACGATAAGCTGACCCACGATCAGGTCAAGAAACATACTTTATTGGTTATCCAAAAGGGATCTTTGGTCATTACTTTTACTCGCCTACCGAACATCGAGTTTTTGTTGCGGCTAGTGCGACGTTCTTAGAGAAAGAGTTTCTCGAGAATAGGACAAGTAATATAACCTTCGATCTGTCGGAGATTCAAGAACCAACAACCGAGCAATCAATGGAGGAAACCGTTCCTTCATCATCGGGTAGACACTCTATTCCTCCAGACAGATACATTGGTATGGTCGAGGAGAATGAGAGAGATGACGTTTTACTCCTAGAGAGTAACGAACCCGCTACCTATAAAGGTGCCATGACCTGTTCCGACTCTAAGCTATGGCTTGAAGCCATGCAATCCGAGATGGACTCTATCTATGAGAATGACGTATGGGATCTGGTTGACTTACCTAATAAGGCTTGGCCTCTTCAGTGCAAATGGCTTTATAAGATAAAGCATTCTGAAGAAGGACAACCAGATACATACAAGGCACAACTATTGGCAAAAGGTTTCACTCAAGTGCAAGGGTTGCACTATGATGAAATTTTTGCACCAGTAGTTATGCTGCGTTCCATTCGGATAATCTTAGCGGTTGCCGCTTTTCATGACTATGAAATTTGGCAAATGGATGTGAAAACCGCCTTCTTAAACGGTTATTTGGAGGAGGAGTTGTACATGGTACAACCCGAAGGTTTTATTGATCCTAAAAACCCTAAGAAGGTATGCAAGCTTAAGCGTTCCATCTATGGACTTAAGCAGGCTTCTCGGAGTTGGAATCATCATTTCGACCAGGTGATAAAATAGAATGGATTTACTCGATCGGTCGAGGAACCATGCTTATATATCAAGTCGAGTGGAGCAAGATTGTCTTCCTAATATTGTATGTTGACGACATACTCTTGATTGGGAATGACATACCTCTCTTAACTTCGGTAAAAGTTTGGTTAAAGAACCACTTCCAGATGAAAGATCTGGGCGAGGCACAAAGAATTTTGGGGATCCGTATCTACAGAGATAGATCACGACGGATGTTATCCCTCAGTCAGGAGTCTTATATAGATAAGATTCTTGAGAGGTTCAGCATGACCAACTCCAAGAAGGGGAACCTTCCAATGATTTCTGGGATGCAGTTGAGTAAAGCTCAGGCACCAAAGACATCGGAAGAGGTTGAGCGCATGAGTCGGGGTTCCTTATGCATCAGCTATAGGATCGATCATGTATGCCATGATATGCACACGTCCAGACGTGGCATATGCATTGAGTATGACGAGTCGGTACCAAGGCAATCCAGGTGAAACACACTGGATGGCTGTTAAGAATATCCTTAAGTACCTACGGAGGACTAAGGATTGGGTATTGACTTATGGAGGTGACACTGAGCTATGCGCAATCGGTTACGCAGATCCTAGCTTCCAAACGGATCGAGATGACTCGAAATCTCAGTCTGGATTCGTTTTTACTCTTAAAGGCGCTGCGGTCAGCTGGAAAAGCTCCAAACAAAGTGTTATAGCAGATTCTACGACTGAGTCTGAGTACTATGCTGCTTCAGAGGTTGCGAAGGAAGCTATATGGATGCGTCAATTCTTACAGGGACTAACTGTAGTTCCTAGTTCGGATGACCCGATCACCATCTATTGTGATAATAGTGGTGCCATCTTCCAGGCTAAGGAGCCTAAGTCCAGCAACAAGTCTAGGCATGTACAACGGAAGGCTCACATGATCCGAGATTACGTGGAGCAAAGGGAGATAGTGATAGACAAGATTGCTACGGATGATAACGTCGCAGATCCTCTCACTAAACCATTGAGATATGATAAGCATGAAGGGCACGTTATTTCCATGGGAATCAAACGTGTTCCTAAGTTGTATTAGTTGTTTTATATGGATTAGACACCTGTATCTTTTTCATAAAACTATCTATAAAATCATCGTATTGTTTTATATTTTGTTTTTCATGTGGGTTGTACTGACAACATTGAACACCACAAAGTGAACTGAATTACATTATATTTGTTTTGGTCCGTAATCGCCTACATGAGCTGATAACTCTGGCAATTATTCTGTGAAGTCGATTGATGGTGGGTTCAACGAGCCATAAGTCAAACAGTTGACTGATCGATCACATATGCGAGTTATAATGATACCTCGCAGGACAAATTTTGTGACAACGTTATGGAGTCCTAAATGTTTCAGAACATTAGGTGCCAGGTCGTGGATAGGACGTCCATAGTGTTCCTAGAGTCGATTCTTTTGACTATCGACTGTCTCTTGAGATTAAGGCAGTGTTTGGGTGACTTTGGTTTCTTTCTCATGGTCGACCTTAACAGGAGGCTAAGTAGATTTTTACTGGGTCATTTCATACTGCGGTTGTATCTGCAAGATTCGAGTTGAAAAAATTATCCAACCTTTATCAGGTTATGTTATTTCTCAGGGCCATTCGAGGAGTTGTAACTGAAATGCATGGCCATGCTCGAATAAAGATTCGTTTATCAGTTAAGTTACTGTCTAGTCGAGGAAACCACTCTTGATACTGATCACTTGTAAACTACGACCTTTGTGAATACAGACTTTGCAAATTGGTTTACATTGAGTGGGACAAATTTATTATGGATATGAGAATCGGTTATCGCACATACACTTGTACGGATAAGTGGGAGATTGTTGGAGCCAGTTACCTCCACAGTTAGTGCAATAACATAAATAAATCTGTGTAGGTTCACAGGGTATACTTTGTATAATAATCAGTTGATTAACGTTTATCAATAACGGTTGGCTCGCTAGAAGTTTGACATTATTGTCATTTTATTATGGCGGTGATCAACTGGTCCCTATAAGTCACACCTATAGGATGTGACTGAGAGATGTGATTAAATGAATAATATAGTCATATTGATGCCTTATACGACTAAAAGGTTAGTCGATGTTTTTGACTAAAAGGTTAGTAAAAAATGATGATGATAGACGGATTAAACTGTTAATTCGTAAATTGAATATAAACTGTTATATTTAATTAATGTAAATAATGTTAGCTTAAACGAACTAATCAGTTAATTCGTGATTAAATAGTAACCGTTATATTTAATTAAGCAAATGTATTACTCGTAATAATTATTGTAAATATTGTCAGACATGTATTAATAAATCGACTGCAAAAGGTTGAGTGGACTTATTAATAAGATGACGATATTAGTGACGATAATTATAATAATACAATGGATGTTATTTACTAGGTGTGACCGAAAAATATGAAGCAATAAATGGATATATCTACTCGGTCCAAATGGTTTGGAAAGAATCCTATTTGCAATTTCATATTTTAGGAAAACCTAGCTAGTATGATTAAGTGAGAATAAAAAGAAATATACCTAGGGTTTTTGACAAGTGATGTGACGGCACAAACAAAACACTAGGGTGATTTTTCTCTCAATTTTTCTCTCTAGATCTATCATCAAACCTCACATAAAATTAGCGGTAATTTTGTATAATCGTTCTAGCACGATTAAGGCATATCAAGGAGCATTTTGGGTGCAACTAGTAGGAGATATCATACTTTTGATATTGTTCTTAAGCCAATTTGCAAGGACCAAAAGTTGATTTTTATATCTTATTTATATCGTGATTTTCATATATGACTCGTTATTTCGTATCTTATAATTTTGTTATAATCCTGAAATTTAGAGGTGAAATATACGGATATTTTCCCACACGATTGTCACAATTGACATGATTAGTGACAAACCTTGTGATCATCCTCTTGGGAATGGAAAGAGTAAGGAGCCCATCTTTAGGTTACCCCACGAACTTTGCAATAATCCAACACTAGCCAAACCAACCCAAGTCCCTACACATGAGGAGACATCCCGTCTCGAAGCTTTGATCATGACATTGATAAAAGCTCAAGGGAAATTAGAAGAAAGTGTTGTTGAAACAACAAGGGCAAGCGACAAAGCTTTCTCAAGGTTGGAGGCAAGGATTGGCAAAACATCTAGAGAAAAAGAAGCAACCAAAGATTCTCACAAGGAACCTACCCTTGAAGAAGGGAAGGTTATCAATCCTTTCAAACTTAAAGATCCAAGTTGTTTTAACATTTCTTTCACAATGAGTCTTCATAAGGTCAAAAATGCATTGTGTGATTTAGGAGCCGCTATTAGCGTCATGCCTTTTTCCTACTATCATGACCATTGCCCAATACAAATGAAGATTACTAATACTAGCCTTCAACTAGCCGATGGATCTATGCATACTCTAGCAGGAATTGTGGAAGATGTCCCCATACGTATTGGATATTTCCTTATTCCCGTTTATTTTTATGTCATATTTTTAAAGAAAGAACGAGATGACTATACTATATTAGGAAGACCCTTCCTAAATATAGTTGGGGCTTGTATAGATGTGCAAGGAGAGAAGATCACCTTTGAATTGGATGGATCAAGTGCCACCTTTGATAGAAAGGGGAATGTATTGAGTGTAGGTGATGGTGACCTCGAAGCACTCAAGGCTTCGGAAGCATATTTAGAATGAGATTGCCATGGATGTTGGAAAGGGTAAATGAAAAATTCAAGGACGAATCAAGCTACAAGGAGCTCAAATCCCTTCACAAGGCTTAAGGAGGGATAAAAACACAAAGTCTATCATGACTTAAACATGCGCTCGTCGGGAGGCAACCCGTCTTTCTCTTTACTTTTTCTTTATGCATTCTTTATTCCCCTAATTAGACAATGATTTTGATTTGGAATATTTTATTTGGACTATCTTTTTGGATTTTGGGTTGTAATAGTTAGGAACAATTATCGTTTAACTTATTATTTACATTTAGAAATGCATGTTTAGTTGATAGTTTTTCGTACTTGGAATTGGAGGACTTATTGAGACAAGAAGGAGCTATCCTTGGCCCAAGTTGCCAAGATTACTAAGGTTAGTAAGTATGTTCAAGGACATAGCCAAAAGTTAAGAGCAAGTAGCAAAGAAAAAAGAAACAAAAATCGGATCAGCACACTTCCCCGATCGGATTCCTGTATACCCGATCGGGTAAGTTGTCTGCTTCGTATTTGCTCTAATTTCTTATATAAAGCCAACTTGCTACCCTTTGCTTGCTGCCATATTCCCGTGTTCTTCAACTTTCAAAGCTCAAATTCTCTCAAACCTTTATTTCTTAGTCTTTTCTTACAAAATTTGTCACTATAGTTCATCAAAGGCAACCTCTAATCATTATCAAGTAAGTTAATTTTACTTTAGTTACTTCAATCTCTCTATTTTTATCAGAAATCCAACATGAACAAACCCTAGCCCAAATTTGGGGGTTCTTGATTTTGATTGAAAAACTTGTTTAAATTGGATTTCTAGTGCTTCTTACATGCTATAGAGTGAATGTTAGTGATTAATTAGTATACTTACAATGATTTGAATGCTCATTTGCCAATTAGGATACTCATCTTTACTATATGTTAAGAACTTATGCTTAAGTGGTAGTATGATGCTTGAATTCATGCTTTATACTATGAACTTATGTGATCTTATTGTGTTAATTTAGCATTAGTACCTTTAAGTAGTTGCCAAACTCATGATTCAAGTGTATGTTGCTCATCTTAGTGACATATTGTTATGCTTAAGAACATCCATTTGTGCTCAAAGATAGCATGATAATATTTTTTACTTAGGTAGCTATGCTTGAATTTGTGCTTAGAGCCTAGTATTATAACACTTATACTATCAAATTGTGTTTATAATGAAGTGATTCTAATACTAGTTTCTTTTAGCAAAATGGCACCTACAATAAGGAGATCGAAGAGGGCAAGAACCTCCAACCAAGGAGAAAGTAGTAGAGCCCAAGAATAAGACATAGAAATGCTTGAAGCAAATGATCAAACCGAAAATCAAGGAGATGCTATGCATGATCCTGACTTTCTGGAAGTCGAATTTAGTTCAAACAAGCAATGGCAAAATTGGTGTATTCTTATGAGCAAAGGTATGATGGCAACAAAGTTCCTTAATGTTTCTTCTTTAAGACATATGAAACTTTATGAGCATGTTAAGGTGTTATTTAGGGGTCTAGGAATGAATGCTAGCATGAACTTTAGTTATAAGACCTACCCTCAATTAACCCTTGAACTCTTGAGCTCATTTGAGTTACAAAGGTCTAGGAATAGAAACTCTATGCCTCAAGTTCGGTTTAGATTATTCAATGATGATTATAGTATGAACTTAGAGACCTTTGCTAGACAATTCGGTCTCACCTATGAGGACACTGTTACCTCACCTCCAGAGGGCTTTGATGTTGGCCAAGTTTGGAACGCTATCTCTACTTACCCTGTCTCTCGTTGGGATCATGTCCCTT
This sequence comes from Heliosperma pusillum, assembly GCA_022085475.1. Classification (NCBI taxonomy): domain Eukaryota; kingdom Viridiplantae; phylum Streptophyta; class Magnoliopsida; order Caryophyllales; family Caryophyllaceae; genus Heliosperma; species Heliosperma pusillum. The sequence goes on along the minus strand of JAIUZE010071398.1, from coordinate 9,131 downwards.
ACCAACATATCCATCATCCCGCCATTAGAATCTGGCAAAGATTCATGGGATGGACCATTTTGGGTGGTGCTCAACCTCATTTGGTGAGACGGGTAGAGTTAGAAATTTTAGGAGGATTTTTGAATGTGAATGGTGAAGAACCATGGTCGATTAGTTTTCCCTACTATTTTGTTATTCAGTTGACTAAAGCCATTAATCCTAAGAACACTGCCATTGTCTATGGAGGTCTTATCACTCACCTTGCTATGCGAGTTTGTGGTTTTAACCAAGCCACCACTGACCTCCAGGCATTGACTACACCTCCCACCGAGATGGGAAATGGGTTGGATTATGATTGTTTTGTTCAGCTTAATTGGTTTCGTGTCTCTCACCCCCATATGATATGGAGGATAGCTGGCCGTGATTCGGTCAAGTTGACTGCTGAGGTAGACCAAATTCCATTACTTAGGCATCGTCCTCAACTTCAGGAGGGTGAGGCTATCTTACCCCGACTCACTTACTTCCTTCCTGTTGGTGATATTACCCCCAATGACCCCCCTATTCAGCTTAGATCCCACCGCCCTGAGGTAGGATAATCCTCTCAGTCGACCCATGCTACAGCGACGTGATCGTCATGTTTGAAGCCTTAACCTTGTCCGTTAATAGAATTAAGTCCGACCAGCAACTTGCTTTGCACCCCATTTATGACCACTTTGCTAGGCAAGGTGTGATTAGACCTGAGGGCCCTCACCCGTCTTTCTATACTTGGCCCGAAGGGGGGTATGGTACTGCTTATGATGCAGGTGTGCAGCAGACCGGACCTGATTACTGTGGAACTGACTATGGCGTTGAGAGTTTTTTAGGGTATAGAGGTGATTTTAGAGATCACCAAGTAGAAGAGTACCAGTCCTTAGGAGCCAGCAACCCAACAGGGATCATTGCTTCTCGTGGTAGTTATTATTCTGCAGATGATACCTACTATACAGATGCTTCTGGATCCGCATCCGAGCCGCCTCCTTCAGAGAGGAGAGGCCTGTAGCTGGTGGCCTTTGTGATGAGATGACAATGAGCTCCCCTTGTTTATACTAGCTTGGGGGAGGCTAGACATTTTGTAAGCTTTTTCTTTCCTTTAATTTTCACATTTTTAGTTCTCTTTTTTGCCCCTTTTCCCATTAGAATTTCATCTTGTTTCTCTGTTCTATGTGCTACCAACCGTTTCTCGGTTTGACTCTGTTATAATTGCATGCACATTGAGGACAATGTGAAGTTTTTGCTTGGGGGAGGATTTGCATTTAGGACTTACTGCATTTAGGATTGCATTTAGATTTTTAGTTTTTTTTCATTAGTTTTTTTTCTTCTAATTTTCTTAGTTTATTTTTTGTTTTTATTGAGAAAAAGGTAAAAATCGAAAAAAAAACATAAAAAGAAAAGATCATTTTCATCTTACATTTCTCAATTTATAGTTTTTATAAGCTGATGTTTCAATATGTTATGAGGAATTGTGCATTCATGGGGATGTCTTGTACACAGTAGGTAGAAAATTGCATTTGGACTTAATTAAGCTTGATCTTGACTTTGGCAAGCTACTCATATTGTAATGTAGAGCCTCGAGTGGTCGGTACATTAGAACCCGATCCCAGTTTAGGAGTGAGTAGTTTCTCCTTATAGTCTGTGTCACATCAAAACGCATAAGTATGGTTTTTATTCCATTTTCTATAAGTATTGCTATCATGATCTACATTTTGAAGCCATTCAATCCCTTGTTCACATTTTGCAAACACACCCTTCTTTCTAGCTACATTATATTATTGCCAACCCTTGTTGAGCTAGTAACCGACTTTATGTGTAGGGGTGTTCTGTGCTTGTGCGATATTCTGATAATGCCACCATTTGGTGTGAACTTGCTGTCTCGGGATTGCTGATTCCCGAGTTTCTCAAAAGAAAAAGGAAAAGGAAAAAAAGAGCTTTGAAAAGAAATGAAAAAGAAAAATTGAAAGCTCAAAAGAAAAGAAAAGGAAAAAAAAAAAAGAGAAAAAAAAAACGCTTCTATGAAAAGAAAAGAAAGAAAAATTATGGGAAGTCGTAACTTGATTTGTCGTGTTTAATAAGCCAATATGCAGCTTTTGACATTGACTATTGTTGATGGGAATTGGTATGATTTGGATTGAGTATCCACTACACATTTGGTTATTACTAGCTTGACTTAAAGGTCCACATGACCAAAATCGTTTGTCCACTTTCTTACCCAAATTTCCCAAGCCTCTTCTTTATTTCTCTAATGCTTCTTACATTACATTTTGATCATGATTAGTCTTACTTAATGATTTTGGATTGTCTACCATACTTGACTGCGGGCACATTCTTATAAGTCGTAGATAGGAGAGTGTCACTTCAAATTTGAACCAATATTTCCTATTTCACAAAAATTTGAGTGAAGAGTGTATCGAAAGAGTCCATAGTCAATGTGATCATGCAAAAGCTGAAAAAGTCCAAAGAATATTTTCTATGCTGCGCCGTTATGTAAATCTCAACCGTGATTCGCATCTTCCTTCGCCCTTGTTGTTACGGGTTTGTGATTCATCTACTTGTTAAGAGCTTACTTTTTGAGATTTGTATGATAGATTGATCATTGTTTGCTACCCTTGTCCTGGTTCTGATTTTTATGTTTGCTTGAGGACAAGCAAGGATTTAGCTTGGAGGAGTTTGATAAGTGATATTTTGTACTAATTTATCCCCCATTTTAGCTCGATTTCTATACGATTTATGCACTTTGTTAAGTGATTAACGAGCTAATATTGCTATTCTAGTTGTTTTGCGTGCTTTGACTCGTTTTATAGGAAATGAAGCGGTTTTACTATATTTTCTTACAATTTGGAGCAAAGGTACTAGAATACGAGTTTTCAAGGAACCGATGATAGCCATTTCACGATTTGACTACGATTCCGCTACATCCTTCCTCGAGTGGACTCAATGTGGACTTTGACTTTGTTTCTCAAGGGAAAACATCAACCCAAGTCAAAGGAGGACTAGCCCAAGCCCAATTACGTGTTACCTTGACCAAGACCAAGGCATAGGATTTCGTGCCCAAAGACGAAATTGGAAAAGACGGAAAAATCCATCTGGGTTACATACCCGATCAGATTACCACATACCCGATCAGGTATGTTTGCGGCTGAGGCGTTTCTTGGCTCTTCCTCTACCAAGCTTAAATGAGTGATTAAAGGCTTTGTCTAGGGTATGAATTTGGACGATGCAGCAGCCATGCAGCCCTATAAAAGGCAAGGATCATCTCACACAATTATCATATCTTTATCATATCTTTATATACAATTCATACTTTTCATATATCTTTTTCATACTTTCATACACAAATTCATAGCATACATTTCATATACAATTTACACAATAATCTAATAGTTTACTTCTTTCTTTCATACAAGTTTTAGATTATAGTTTATGCAATTTCTTAGTATTTCTCTACTGTTTTTATAAGCTTTTGTTATTGGGTTGGATGTTTGTTCTTTACTTTCATTCTATTATAATTTGCATTCCAAACTCGGTAATCTTCTATCCTTGATTTACTCATGCAATATTCATCATCATGAACTATAATCTCATTAGTATTATTTTCATATTATTGTTGTTAGGAAATCAATGTAAAAGCAATCTAGTTGGAACTAAAACATCATCTAATATGCCATCTTTAATTCTTCCTAATCATATATTCATAGAATTCATCACTAGAATTATTATAAATATAATCACCATAATCATTGTAGTACTTATATTTTATAGTTTAATTTCCTACATCTTTTTCCTATTAATTTACTTAATCACATAAAATAGATGTAACATTGTAAGATTATCATTGTGTAAATACAATAAATAGAATTGTAATATTGAAATGATTTGCTAGTTAAATGAATTTAAAGAAGAGTAGATACCAATAGAACCACCTAGTTTGTTTCTTCCTTTGGTTATGCCAAATTCTATATCTTTGTTTAGTGGCCATGAAAAATTGTTTGTATTAGTCAATTTCCGTCTTTGTAACGAGAGTTGGGATGGGAATTAGGACTACCAATAAGGGTTTAGTGACCTAATCATGCTGAGAGGACGTTAGGACCCATTAAAAAGTCGGTACGAATCCGAGAGGAATATACCGCTACAAGGCTTAGACAATCATAGTAATTCTCGTATCAATAAAGCTTTTAAATCATTTGACATGAATTTCTCTTTCACTATATCAATTTGATTAGATAGTTTATTTTACCGTTTTAGATAGTTTATTTTATTGTTGTTTAGTTAGTTTACTTTATCGTCATTTTATTATTGTTCTTAAATAGTTTACTATATGGTTATTAGCTAGTTTATTAGTTTAGTTAGGTAGCTTTTCAATACTTGTCATTTTAATTATCGTCAATTAGATTAGATTTATTTTATTGCAATTTACATACTTGTCATTTAAATATCGTCATTTGGATCAGCACACTTCCCCGATCGGATTCGTGACTACCCGATCGGGTAAGTTGTCTGCTTCGAGTTTTAAATATCGTCATTTATATACTTGTCATTTTATTTTATGTTAGTAGTTTAGACCACCACCTCAATTGACTCAAACTTAAATGAAAATCACCCCATAGCAATTCATAGTTAACACGTACTCCCTGAGGATCGACACCCTACTTCCCTAATTACATTCTTTATGTTGTTAGCCTAAGTGTGGGTAATTATTTTTGTATCGAGCTCGCGACAAGCACGGTCAGCCGTCATACGACAATAACGCCAAACTCTAGTCAGCCAACCGTTATTGATATACGTTAATCAACTGACTAATCATATATATAGTCAATAAATATCCCAGTTGTATTCCTTAATGAGATTTATTAAGTGGCGCACTACTGTGGAGGACATCTACTCCAACAATCTCCCACTTATCTGACACAAGTGTGCGTCACCAATTCTCTTGTCTCTTTATCACATCTCCCACTCAACGCAAGGTGTCTTTCAGGTCGTACTTGCGATTGATTATATCTAGAGTGGTTTTCTCGATAGGGAGAGTGACTGTCTGACCGGAAAATCTACCATAGATCTCTTTCCGAGCGTGGCCACGCATTTACACTAATTTCTCCTTGAGTGGCCTAAATATGTTTGTACCCAACGTGGGTGGATAGTTCCAATTGATTCATCTACTCTGTATGATGCAGATCACCATGATCCAGAAGATGTCTATCGGCCTCCTTTTACGGCACGACCTAGAACATTAACCGAAACCAATCGGAAACTGCACTGACTCAGATAGACGGTCGCCAGTCAAAAGAATCGACTCATAGGAATAAAATAGAAGACCCTGCCACGACCAGGCATCAAATAATTGATTTAAGGGTCTCTACAAATGTCACTGTCCGACAGAGTGTCATACAGTCTGTCTATGTAAACGACCAGTCATCTCCATGACCCCATGGTGTTGAACCAACCATCGATCGACTTACAATCTAGTCATTTCGAGATGTCACCTCATTGAGTGACTAGGGACACAATACTAAGTTCGTCCTATTCACTTGAATAGGGTCCAACAATCTATTCGGATAAACAAAGTATTAAATTTAGTCAAACTAAATAAAAGAGTTTAAAATAAAACTCGAACAATGAATGCCATTATCATATATGAAATAAGTAATACAACATTCAATTATTACATATTACATAATCTAAAGGAATTCTGGCACACGTCTCAATCCCATTGTGACGACATGACCATCATGCTTAGCCTTTGATAAAGGCTTGGTTAAAGGATCATCAATGTTGTCATCTGTCCCAACCTTACAAATGTCAATTTCCTTTTTGTCCACGTAATCTCTAATTACATGATATTTCCTAAGTACATGTCTAGACTTGTTACTAGACTTGGGCTCTTTTGCTTGAAAAATAGCCCCACTGTTATCACAATAAATCGTGATAGGATCTTTGGCAGTAGGGACTACTATTAGTCCTTCCAAAAATTGCCGAATCCACACAACTTCCTTTGCAGCTTCAGACGCTGCAAGGTACTCTGCTTCTGTTGTAGAATCCGCTGTAACGCTTTGCTTGAAACTCTTCCAGCAAACAGCTCCTCCATTCATCATATAAACGTAGCCGGATTGGGATTTCATATCATCCCTATCTGTTTTGAAACTGGCATCTGTGTAACCCTTTACACGTAACTCAGTCTCGCCTCCAAACACTAAGAACGAATCCTTAGTCCTTCTCAAGTACTTAAGGATGTTCTTTACGGCTATCTAGTGACTCTCACCTGGATTTGCTTCGTAACGACTTGTCATGCTCAAAGCATATGCAACATCGAGACGAGTGCACATCATAGCATACATGATTGATCCAACAACAGATGCGTAAGGGATCAATTTCATGCGTTCAATCTCCTCGGGTTTCATAGGGCACTATGACTTGCTCAAAGTGATCCCACTTCCCATAGGAAGAAAGCCTCTCTTACATTTTTTCATGTTGAAACAATCAAGAATCTTATCAATATAAGTTTCTTGACTTAATGCTAGTATCCTTTTAGATCTATCCCTAAAGATCCGGATACCTAAGATGCGCTGAGCCTCTCCTAAGTCTTTCATTTGGAAATGTATCCTTAGCCACTCCTTCACAGAAGTGAGCATTGGAATATCATTCCCAATGAGTAGTATGTCATCTACATACAAGACTAGAAAAGTTACTTTACTCCCACTAAACTTCATGTATAAACATGGTTCCTCGACACTTCGAGCGAAGCCATTTTGTTTAATTACATGATCGAAACGATGATTCCAACTCCTGGATGCTTGTTTAAGACCATAAATGGATCTCTTAAGTTTGCATAATTTTATTAGGGTTTGATGGATCCACAAAACTTTCAGGTTGTGTCATGTACACTTCCTGTTCTAGAATCCCATTCACGAAGGCGGTTTTGACACCCATTTGCCAAATCTCATAATTATGAAATGTGGCAACCGCTAAGATAATCCTTATGGATCGAAGCATGGCGACTAGGGCAAGGGTTTTCTCATAGTGAAGACCATGAACTTGAGTGAAACCTTTTGCCACCAATCTAGCTTTGTAAACATCATTATGTTTATCTATGCCACTTTTGATCTTATAGATCCACTTACGCTGAAGAAGTCTTACCTCTTTAGGTAAATCAACGAAGTCTCATACTTGATTGTCGTACATAGAATCCATTTCGGATTGCATGGCTCCTAGCCATATCTTTGAGTCGGGACTAGAAATGGCAGCTTTGTAGGTAGTAGGTTCGTTACTTTCAAAAAGTAACACATTAAAGTCATCACCTTCCTCTATAATACCAAGGTATCTGTCAGGTTGATGACTAATTCTGCTTGACCTCCTAGGTTCCGAAGGAATAATGACCGTGCTAGACGAAGAGGGAACGTTTTCCTCATCGTCCTTTTTGGTTTGTGGCTCTTGGACTTCATCAAGTTCAAATATTCTCCCACTCTGTCTTTTAGAAATAAAATCATTTTCTTAAAAGACTGCATCACGAGACACAAACACTTTGTCCTCGTGTTTATTGTAGAAGTAATAAGCACGTGATTCCTTTGGATATCCTACAAAATGACACTTGTCAGATTTGGGTGCGAGTTTATCGTCAGACTTGTTTTTAACAAAAGCCTCGCATCCCCAAATTCTCATAAACGACAAATAAGGGACTTTCCATGTCCATATCTCATATGGAGTCTTGTTTGCCACTTTAGTCGGGTTTCGATTTAGTGAAAATATTGCAGATAAGATAGAAAAACCCCAAAAAATAATCAGGAAGCTCTGTCACACTCATCATAGATCGACCCATATCTAAAAAAGTTCGATTTCTCCTTTCGGACACACCATTTAATTGAGGTGTCCCAGGAGGAGTCCATTGTGATACTATACCACAATATTTTAGGTGTTAATCAAATTCATTGTTCAAGTATTCACCACCACGATCGGAACGTAGGGCTTTAATCTTTTTATTCATTTGGTTTTATACTTCATTTTGAAATTCTTTGAATTTTTCAAAAGCATCACTTTTATGGTTCATCAAGTAGACATATCCATATCTACTTAAGTCGTCGGTAAAAGTAATGAAGTAGTGATAACCACCTCTAGCTTGGAAAGTCATTGGACCGCATACATCCGTATGTATAAGTCCTAAGACTTCACTTGCTCGTGTCCCTTTTACGTGTCCCTTTTCCCGTAAAAGGAGCACGAGTCATCTTGCCTAGAAGACAAGATTTGCATACACCATAAGATTTGTAATCAAATGGTTTGGGTACTTTAGATGAAACAAGTCTCTTTATTCGTCGTTCCTTTATGTGCCCTAAACGACAATGCCAAAGGTATGATTGATTAGGTTCACCTGTTTTGAGCTTCTTGTTTTCTACATGATAGACCTCTTTTGCAATATCTAGAACATAAATACCTCCAATAGAAATGGCCTCGCCATAAACCATTTCATTTAAAGAAAAAGCACAACGATTGTTCTTAATACAAAATGAAAACCCTTCCATGTCAAACACGGAAATGGAGATAATGTTCTTGGTAAGAGTTGGTACATGAGCAAGCAAGGATGGATGTCAGGCTAAGAATGATGAATATCAAGATTGTAACACCCGCAAATGTACCCTATTTTTCTAGTAAAAATATTATACGGATACTTTTCAGTGAAATTTAGTTTTAATCGTAAATTTAATTTTCCGAGTCGAATTTAGAATTTCCGAGTTCGTATTTGGAATTTCCGCGAGATTCCATGTGAATCCTGTCTTAAGGCGACTTTGACTTTTTCTTGACTTTTCCACTCATACTCCTTCATATACTCCCTCAAACCCTAACCTAATTCATTCCTCACAACTCAACTCTTCCTTCTTCTCTAAGAAACCCAAAACCTTGCCTCCATTTTCATCCGATCTTAGAATCGTCATAACTCGCTCATTTCTTGTTCAAATTCACGTAAGTTCGTCTTATTCATCCCCTCTTAGCTTCCTCTATCCGTATTGGTAATAAAATTACCGTCTTTCTCGCTTTTTAAATTATCCGTCTTTCTCAAGGTGAATGATATTCATCTTTTATTATCTAATTGTTCGAGGTGGAGACTAGGAAGGCTTAGAAATCGATTAAAGACG
>JAIUZE010071396.1:0-21989 GCA_022085475.1 Heliosperma pusillum | reverse complement strand
ATTTGGGGTACTCGGCGTCATGTGTAAGACCGAGTCTTGGATGCGAAACGTTTTATCGCATGTCGAACCGGAAAATGTGATTTCGGGATTCTGGCCAGATTTAGACTAGGACAGGATATTTATATCGTCGTTCTACCAGGAGGAAATTAGTGTACATATACGAAATGTAGCATCGTGTATGAGTTCAGGGAAATGTTTATCCCGTGGATGCCTGTTAATCATACTTGCCATGTACACGATGCTAGTACGTTTCATTTACCGTGAGAGATGTCGTCTTGTGTCGTTCTTGAATACGTGATTTCATGATATTATTCATGGTCATTGCATGATTGGGCACCGTCTATGTATTGGGTTGCTTGAATGGATGATAACATGATGGATTTATCCATAGTCATTGCATGACTTGGCTTGGTTTGTTTGTCGAGTCTTAATCTTACCAAACTTATACCGCTAACGGTGAGATGCATGCCCTAGTGAGCGTATTCGGTTGCCTAAGAGTGTCTTCCCTGAGTCTTTGTATAACATGATGGTTTCGGATTTGATTTCCACATGATCTTATCATTATATATTGGATTGCCTATCTATTCTTATCGTATCTCACATGTATATTCTATATGCATGATTTACTTTTGTATTTCCTTCTATGTACGTTTAATGTGATATGGCTGGGAGAACCCGGAGTTACTCCCCACTGATTGTGGCGTTCATGTTTTTCATGAATGAACAGGTTGCTTGCATGGATGGCTTTTTGCTTATGCTATTTTGGGTTCGGGTGTGAGCTAGCGGGCGTTGTCCCTGGAAGTTTTCACCTCTAGACGATATTAGCTAGTTTTGCTAAACACTTGTTCTTTGCTAACATTTTAAGAGACCCCGTCTCTTTGTTGTAATTCCGCACTTAGTTTGTAATATTTTGACACTCCTCGTTTTATCTATCTTGCATGTATAAAAGTTTTTAAAATACCGTATTTCCGCATATTATTCCACATGCTTGTATGTTTTATATTTCCGCATTCGCGAGGGTTGTCACATTCCGTCATTAGGCCAATCATATATTCCAAGATATACCTTGACAAGTTGTATGCTTGGAGCATTACAAGTTGATAACAAGTAATCCACATGAGAGTCATTGGATAGCCTTCAAGAATATCCATGAGATTCTCGAGGAGAACTATGAGTTTATTCTTGCGTTTGGTAATAATAACTTGGTTGCGTGTTAAGTGTCACACGAACCCAAGTTTCCAAACCTGTAAAGGTTCAGACAAAATCCAAGGCTAAATTTTGTTATATTAAAAGCGAATAAATAAAAGGGCTGATTGAAGTGTCAATCATTGAAAATTCTACAAATAGAGTCTTAGTACATAATGATGAGGATGAGGTGGATTACAAGGATCTAATAAGTAGACCCTTCCACCAAGATACCCTTCACGTGGTTATCATGATAACAAGTGGGAACATCTTTGGGAACATCTTTCAAGATTAAAGAGCCCAACTCTAGATAGAGATCTAAAAGTGTACTTTGAAAACATCATGTTATTAGGAATAACGATGATTGGAAAGAAAAGGAGCAATTCATAAAGTTGGAATAAATGGATACATGGTATATCCACTATCCAAGCTTTTATTTCATTTAGACAAGATGGCCATGAAGTATCATGGAACTTGTATACTTTAGTGACGAGGCTAATTCATGTGTCGTTAAATCCGCTAATTAGCAATGGTCAAATAACAATTTATATCTTCTAAACAAACACAAACTATCTAAAATAAAGGTAGTAAATGGTAAGAATAGGGTCGAACCCAAGAGAAGGCGGGATTAACTAAATTAGAAACTAGACTCTTGCTAAAAACCAATTAACAAAACTAATTACTAACTAATTACTCTAATCACTAATTAAGACACTAATTAAGACACAAACTTAAATTTATTACAAAATATGATATTAAGAATGACAAAAACATGTAGGATAACACAAATGGAGAAAGTTTGATGTGAGAAATTCATTAACAAGTCTAAAATAACCAACAATTACTTAAGACTCAAATATTCAAATATAAAGAAACAACTTAGTGTAATTTTCCCAAGTTCCCAACAATTAGCAAAGTAAAAACTCTTCCTTTCCTCTCTTCTCTAGTTATCTAATACAAGTTTCTAAGAAGTTAGTCAACATGGATTAATTCAACCATGGTTGACCCTTTACAACCCAATTTACACCCATTAAAACATGAGCCCAAATCAAAGATGCAAGCTTTATGAACAAAACAAAAGAAACAAGCTAGAATCATGTAATAAAACACTAAACCATGTTCTAACCACCCAATAAACCAAATTCCACTCAAAAGATTCCAACTTTAAACCAAAGTTGCAATCTTTCAAAGTTGCTTCAACAATATCAAGACAAATTAACCAAATTTATCTAGACAAAGCACTAATTAAACAAACACTTGCTAAGATGGTTAGTCTCTACAATAATTCATTCAACAATGGAAAATAAACATGAGAAAATGGTATTAAATAAAGAAGAAGAGGTTCAAAGAGTCTTACAATGCTAAAAGAGGAAAACTTGTTCCAATTACACTAAGAAATGGAAGATTAGTTACCCATAATCAAGCATTACAACCCAAAAATAAAGTTCAACTCAAAGTTACAAGCCAAAATGAAGAATCAAAAATTGAGAGCATTCTAATGTGTTTTGTTGTGTAATGTTATGGAAATGCATGGTCTCTCCTCTCTCCAAAATCTGGTTCTTTTATACCCTTGGTTTGGAAACCTAGGTCCTTCGAGAAATGGGCCTCAAAATGACAAGACGGTAAATGAAGAAACACCTGTCCCAGGCCAGGACGCTGGCAGCGCCCACGGACGCCGGCAGCGTTCTGGTGACGCTGGCAGCGTTTTACACTGCCAGTTTTTACTCTTGGTTGCCCGCCTTGACTTTCGTTGACCCCTTTGAATGCTAGTCTCGCCTTGACTTCCATTCACCCTTTGGACTTGCTTTTCTTGCATTGATAATTTGCTTCTAGCCCACTCCAATTGTCGGGTTTGGTCTCGGGTCTCGGGTTTGACTTTGACTTTTGTTGACTTCCGGGCTTGACTCTAAAATTTGACTTAAAAATACCAAATAAAAACATAATTACAAGGACTAAGGTTAGCATAAAACGATGCTAACGACCCGTAAAAAGTACATTAAATGGAACTAATAAACACTACTAAACACGACACATTTTGGTGTTGTCATTTAGATTATATGATATGAAGCAATAACATTGTGTTGATTGTTCATATGTGATAATCACATTAATCGTTTGAGTTTCTAAAACTCATTACTGTGCTTTGTTATAACCAAATGGGTTGTAATGACAACTTTGAACCCTAATAAATTGAACTGGATTAACCTAGCCTTGGCCCCTAGTTGCTTACATGAGGTGATGTCTCAAATTGACTGGCGTGTGATGCGATTGATGGCAAGTTCAAGTGCCATAGAGTCATGTGAGATGACCAGTCGATCACATAGGCATAATGTATGGGACACTCTGTCAGGCAGTGACCGCTTATAGAGATCTAGCAATTCATAAAACCTGGTCGTGGCGAGAGCTACTATAGTATTCTTTTTTAGTCAATTCTTTAAGACTAGAGACTAGTCGCCCAAGTCGGCATAGTTTCTGATTGACTTCGATTTTTGCCCCAAGTCATTCGGCAAAAAGGGGTGAATGGGCAATTATTAGGTCATGAAGGACTGTGAGTGTACGACGGGAATAGTGCGATAGAAACTGTCCAACCCCTTGTCAGGGTTAACAAATATCTCAAGGCCACTCAAGGAGTAGTGAACTGGAAATGCGAGGCCACTCTCGGAAGGTATCTACGGTAGATAATTCCGGTCAGACAGTTATTCTCCAGATCGAGGAAACCACTCTAGATATGATCACATGCAAGTAGGACCTGCAAGACACCTTGCATTGAGTGAGAGATTTAAAATAGTACAAGAAAATTGGTGACGCACACTTGTTTCGAACAAGTGGGAGATTGTTGAGTGTCCTCAACAATGGTGCGATCACTTAATTAAATCTCATTAACAAGAATACAAAGGGATGATTAACATTATAGTCAACTGGTCCACATTAATCGGTAATGATTGGCTTACTAGAGTTTGACATTACTATCGTATGACGGTGGTGATCAGTTGATCCCTTGAGGTCACACCGTAAGGACGATTCCCTAATCAAGAAAGTTAATTAATTGTATATTGATATAGATTAATTAATCCCTTAAACAGAACAAGTTTATATTATAAGTGAGAATCATGTCTTATTGTAAAATGATTAAATAAGATACAATTTGATAATATAATCATTATATAAGCGAGAATGCTTAATGATTATGAAACATTTGAGATGAGCATAATTGGTTGATCATAATTACAATGAGTTGTAGATTATATTAACCAAATATGAGATGACCCATTTTATATATATGTGATTATAAATTATTACTTAAAATGTTAAGTTTAATTTATTTGTTATAAAATTGCATTTAAATTAGTTAAATGCACATTTATAAGATAAAATACATGTCACATGTCACATATCACATATGTGACAAATGACAATATCACAAAATAAAATGGAAACCCATATTAGCATGGGTGCACCGGTTTTGGTGGGATTAGGATAGGTGTTTAGGCTTTAATTGTTGTTCTAATTAAGAATTAAACAACATTATCACTACCTACACTTAGACTCCTAGCTACAACACTGTAAAGACAAAAGGAGGAAGCATGCCCTCCCTTTCCAAGGGAGTAGCCGGCTTTGGTGCTACTAATAAGGATAGTTTTCTCTCCTTATTACAACTTGTAATCTCACATTCTAATTAATATATATTGTTTATTCATTTTCTCACACTAGAAACTTAAGAGGTTTCACACAAACACAAGTTCTCATATTTCTAATATCTTGAGATTGTTACTAAGAGTAGTGACAATGATATTAGACTTAGGCCCTGTTCTTTTGGACTTAAAGTCACCCCCTTTAAGTTCAGTTCAGCTCCTATAAGTTCAGTTCAGTTCAGCTCCTATAAGTTGAGTTCAGTTCAGTTCAGCTCATATAAGTTCAGTTCAGCTCCTATAAGTTCAGTTCAGTTCAGTTCAGCTCTTATAAGTTCAGTTCAGTTCAGCTCTTATAAGTTCAGTTCAGCTCCTATAAGTTCAGCTCTTATAAGTTCAGTTCAGAAAAATCCAATTCTTACAAATTAAGTTTAGAAACGTAATACGGAATATATTATTTATGAAAATCGAAATAAAAACATTTGACATTAATTATTGGATACATACATTATCATTGAGACCGCCCGAAGGATTTGTAGAGTATTTCAACTATCGGCATTCATCATTGAGAATGAAAGTTGAAATGGCATTTGGTCAATTGAAAAAAAGGTGGAAGGTGTTAAAAAATATGCCCCAAATGTCACAAAAATATCAAAATGTCTATTATTGTTTCTACATTCACACTCCATAACTTTATAAGGATGCATACTCTTGGAATACCTATTATACAACATGACATGAATATTCAAGGTACGATTCGGGCAAGTTTGATGATAAGCGGAATAATGTCATGTTCAAGGTACGAAACAAGATAGTAAAAAACATTTGGCGAGACAATGGATTCGTTGTTTCGAGTGATAGTGAAGATGAAGAATAAAGTGATGAGGAAGATGATGATATAGAAATAGATGGTTAGAAAACGATGTAAAATTTGTTTATTTTTTTATCGTAATGTAAACGTAGTAATTTGTATGAACAAACCAATATATATAAATCAAAATAATGTAATTATCTTACCTTATGTTTTAGAATATATTTTTTTTGTATGACAGACATTTCCAAAAGATAATAATAATAATAAAGTTCTGTTTAGTAAAGTTTAGATTCTATAAGTTCTATTCAATTAAGTAAAATTAAGTTTAGAAAAGTTCAGCTCCTATAAGTTCAGTTCAGTTCAGTTAAGCTCTTATAAGTTCAGTTCAGTTCAGCTCTTATAAGTTCAGTTCAGTTCAGCTCCTATAAGTTCAGTTCAGTTCCTATAAGTTCAGTTCAGTTCAGTTCAGCTCCTATAAGTTCAGTTCTGTTCAGTTCAGCTCCTATAAATTCAGTTCAAAAAAATTCAGCAAAATTCAATCCAAAAGAACAGGGCCTTATTATTAAGGGTTACTATTGTATTACACTGGTATTCTAATATTATAGTGATTTGGGATAGTTTAGGTGCATCAACAAGGAGAGTTCCTACACTTGGAACTAGGAGATTCATCCACTTATCCTAAGCTCAAGAACAAGAACAAGAAGGAGTCTTGTTCTTGTGCCCTGACACGTCCAAAGGAACATTGTGAGGAAAAATTTTCTTCTTCTCTTGTTTTATTTATTTTGCATTCACTAGATCTTGGAACCAAATTAAAGAGTTAATTAATAATCATAAGAAGTGTCTTATGAGTAGGTATATGAACCTAACGGGTAAGACATTTGGTCAAGAGATATCTCCAATGGACTAAAGTAACCGCTCACAAATGTATTAACAACATCAACATTGTCTTGCTTTAGATCGTCAACATGAAAAATCCTGGCGATTGTCGGTTCTGATTCTTTGGAAGGTGAAACCACATTCACCTCTTCATTAAAAACAGACGGCAATTCCAAATTCAAAGAGGAATCTATCCCCATTGAAGTTGTAATGAATGACATCACATAATACCTTAGCCAATAAAAACCGGATTGAAGTACCTTAGCCACTAGTCTAATTCTGAGGAAATATAAGACAATTCGATTGACACAGGGCGTTTAAGGTGAGCCGAGTTGGGACATGTCGATCGACCTGTCTTAGTCGATCGACCTGTCTCATTCAGCCGTGTTGCCTAATTTAACTGACCCCCCTATCCTTCTCCTTTCTTCTTATTGTTTATTCTCTCTCTCTTTCACTTATGCTCACCAATCTCTACAAACCGCCCTCTTACTCCATTAATAACCAAGTTAAGCTCTTCATTTTCTCACAAAATAAACCATTAAAATCAAATCCTCCACACTACAATTAAAAGTTTTCACTTTGGTTCATCCTCCAATTTCAATTAGGGTTTGATACATATTTGGGATTTTCTTATTTATTAAATAATCATTCTACCAGTAGGTTTGTGAGACTATCTACCAAAGGATAGTAGGGGAAAGAGGAAGAGAAATCTCCCAAAACCGCACGCGCGAGGCCAACGATATCGACGGAGCATTCCGACTACGATGACCCAACCATGTGTCAAGGAAGGCAGTCCTCACGCGGTGGTCCCATGTCGAGAAGACGTGGTCATGCCACAACACCAACCCAACAGAGTAGCAGCATTAGCGGAAGCGGAAACACGGAGGTATTGGCCACAACGATGGTGACGCGAGAAACGATAGAAGGTGTAGACTGTTTCCCAACCGTCATCTTTTCCATGCAAGAACATAGAGAAAGGTTTGAGTCTCTTTGTACTACACCAATTAACCCTACCCGATTTTTAGATGATAACGCTTTAAATTAGTTGGGTATTAGTACTTCCGTCAAGGAGTTTTGGGGCGGGTGCTTATCGTCTTGCTACTAACACACGTATGCCGCCTTAAGATATGAATTTTTCAGTAGTTTAGAATTGGAACTTAAAAATATTGATGATAATGTGCCTGAAAACCTAATCTCTTTCCGTCTTCTTAATAAGGATTACCGATTGTCTGTTGTTGAATTTGGTCGTCACCTTGGGTTATCTCTTGTTGGTGACACGACTGCTCCAAGAGAGCAGCCCATTAAGACCCTTTGGAAGTCTATTTCCACTAACACGCGAAGTCGGTACAAGGGCAATGATGTCCATCACCCCGCTTTACGTTATTGGTTGCGACTAGTTTGGGTACAATATTTGGACGTCTAGAACCTAATAATTTGAACACGGTTGAACAAAATATGCTAGCGGGTTATTTAAATTTTGATTTTGGTGACCCCTTTGTTTTAAATATAGCTGAGCTCACTGCTGGGCATTTTCTTAATGTAACACGTTATTCTGCTATAATTTGTTGTGGAGTCATTAGTTACTTATCCCGGTGTCTCATACCCGGTTTTCTAGCCAGTCATTTGTTATCTGTTGGCACCGACGAGCCTGCCACTTCAGATGTTCGTCGTCGTTTGAACCTTAAAGCGATGGTTTTGTTCGTTGGTTAGCCGAGAAACCATCTTTGGAGTGGATGTGGGAGGGAAATAGGAAGATTCCTTTTCCCTTCACTCAATTACGTTCCCTTACTCCGCTTACCAAGTTTGACCCTACTTCGGAACCAACTAAACACATGCCTCCGACCCCCTCCTATTTATTGTCAGTTGGACAATCATCGGGGTACGCTAGGGAGGTCGGTAAGACTTCAGGGACGGCAAGCGTCCAATCCCCACCACCGCCTTATCAGGCACCTTCATTTCCCACTCCTAGACCCGGCCCACCACCCGTCTACCCCCCCTAATTATATCCCTATTGTTGGAGTGAGTGTTCTCAACAATAGTGCGATCACTTAATTAAATCTCATTAACGAGAATACAAAGGGATGATTAACAATATAGTCAACTGATCCACATTAATCGGTAATGATTGGCTTACTAGATTTTGACATTACTGTCGTATGATGGTGGTGATCAGTTGATCCCTTGAGGTCACACCGAAAAGACGATTCCCTAATCAAGAATATTAATTAATTGTATAACGATACAGATTAATTAATCCCTTAAACAGAACGAGTTTATGAGGGAGAAATATATCTTAATATAATATGATTAAATAAGATTCAATAATATAATTGTTATATTATAATGCTTAATGTTTATGAAACATTTGAGATAAGCATGATTGGTTGATCTTAATTACAATTAGTTGTAGATCATATCAACCAAATATGAGATGACCCATTTTATATATATGTGATTGTAAATTATTTCTTAAAATGTTAAGTTTAATTTATTTGACATGAAATTATATTTAATTAGTTTAATACATAATTATATTTTGAGATACCATGTCACATATCACATGTCACATGTCACATGTGTGACAAATGACAAAATCACATTTTATAAAATGGAGTCCATTTTAAATGGTATAACCGGCTTTGTGGGGTGGTTGGGTAGGTTTAGGCTTTAAACATTATTTTAATGATGATTAAACATAATCATTACTAGCCTAAACACCTATAGACACCCTACCATCTTGTTAAAACAAAAAGTAATGAGCATGCTTGTTGTTACCCATGCTTGGCCGGTCATTGATGCACAATAAGAGGATGTTTTCCTCTTATAATATTTACTTGAACATCTCATAATATTTAGAAAAACATCTTACTAGAAAACACTAAAAAAATACTTAGAAACTTTAGAAGTTTCATAGAACTTGTATTTTGTGGATTGAACTCGACATTTCTAAGGTAGAAATTTCGAGTGTTATACTTGTTATTAAGGGGATCTTGTTTGTTGTTCTAGTAAAGCAACATTCAAGAGATTAAGGATAGTCTAGGTGCATCACCAAGGAGAGTTCCTATACTTGGAACTAGGAAGTTCATGTTGGAGTAAGTGTCCTCCACAATAGTGCATTTATATATTAATCTCATTTGGAATATATGTGACATGATTAGTATATTTTGATACTCCACGTCAGTTGATTAACGTAAATCGGTAACGCTTGGCTGACTAGAGTTTGACGTTATTGTCGTATGACGGCGGTAATCAACTGATCCCTTTAGGTCACACCTATAGGATGAGACCCAAATAGAATACTAATTATTTGTATACGATACAGTTTAA
Organism: Heliosperma pusillum; assembly: GCA_022085475.1. Lineage (NCBI taxonomy): Eukaryota > Viridiplantae > Streptophyta > Magnoliopsida > Caryophyllales > Caryophyllaceae > Heliosperma > Heliosperma pusillum. Next base: position 12,158 of record JAIUZE010071396.1, on the reverse strand, counting down.
TTAGGGCATTACATATATTTGATATGTAATTTTAATTACGAGAGTTATTTATGTGAAATTGAGTCAGGAACTCATTCCACTTAAGTTTATTAGTCAATTATACGATAACTGACTAAATAAATTTTATGTCTTATTTTAATACGATTAAATAAGATTTAATTTAGTGATTAATCGTTAATTCATTAAATTAGTTGAGGTAATGCATATATTTTGAGGTAGAGGTATTTAGTTAATTATATTTACAAGGAGTTGTAAAATAAATTAATTGGGCATTGTGGGATCTATTATATATTGAGATAATGGTAAAATATCATATAAAAGTTAAGTGTATATTTATTATTAATTTGAGTCATATAATTGTTTTATGATCAAATTAACACTTAATTATACAAGATAATTAAGCATATGATTATAAGTATTTGTGGGACAAATATCAAAAATCAAAATGGACCATATAAGGCCACTAGGGGCCGGTCATGTAGTAGTGGTAAGGTGATGATGGTTGCTTTTGTTCATGCTTACAAGTCACATGTGATTATGACATGAATAGTACACCAAAATCATTTCAACTAATACTACACTCTACCACCTTGCATGAGAATAAAATAAGAACAAAAATCATCTACAAAAGCTTGTAGAGGGCCGGCCATGTGCTCATAAATAGGCCATTTTGTTGTTCATTTTTCTTCTCCAATTCATTCTTGTTTTTCCCTCTACATCTCTCTAAAACATCAACCTCTCACCAAACTCTCATAAAACTAATATTTTCCAAGTATTACTAGTGTAGTAATATATACTAATATTAGTAGTAGTTTATCTATCTTATTATCTAGTTAATAATAAGGTAAGATTATTTGGGTTTAATCTTGGGTGCAACAAGAAGGAGACCTTCTACTTTGGAGGTTGTTTTATGGAGGATCATCCACTAATTTCATGCTCAAGAACAATAAGAAGGAGTTCTTATTGTGCCCATATTGAACCGAAAATTCCCTATGTAAAGATGTTTTCGTCTAATCTTTTCTTTTATGCTTTTATATTTGCATGCATGATAACTAGATCCTAAATCATTAAGTTAATGTAATTTAATGAACTAATTAGAGGAGTCTAATTAGAGGTCTAGAACTTTCAGTTCATCCATACATTATTAAGCTGAAGAACAAGTACAGGTAGGTGTCTTGTATTTGTGCCCAATACCCGAAATATAAATGTAAGGAACATTTTTCTTTCTCTATTTCGGTTTATATTATCTGCATGTAACTAGATCTTGTAACTAATTCAAGAGTTAATTAGTTTTACTTAAGAAATGTCTTAAGTGTAGGTATATGAACCTAACAATTGGTATCATAGCATAGGATGTTGCATGCAATCGGTTTTATGAAGTTTTTACGAGTTATGGTAACAAAATAAAACTAGAAAGTTTGTGATTTATATGATAAAGTCACGAAATTTTGAGCATGAAATACCTTCTGGTACTAAAATTTTTTTAGGTCATTTTGATGATTTATGGAAGATTATTGCTTTATTTAATGATTTTTAGTTAAATAAATCCATTTTAATGAGTAAAATGAACATTTTATGACTAAAAATAGTTAAATTTTGAATCTGGCCATGAAATTTTATTATGATATCACATGCATATTTTAACTACTTTATGTAAAGTTTGAGATAAATATGATTTATTTTGCATGATTTATGATTTTTAATAGTTAAAAAGGCATAAATAGTGATTATTTTGGCATAAATAGCTAAAATGAATTTTTTGCTTGAAACAAATTATCATATGTTGAATAAATATTGTACATATCAGATGTATAATTTGAAAATTAATTAGATTAATTTTTGTGTGGTTTTAGTATTTTATTTGATAAAATAGATTAATGGCAACTATATTTTATGAAAATGTTCCTGGAAATATTCCAGAATATTCAAAATTTTATTTTTCAAGTTTATAAATTATTGTAATTTAATTCGGAATTATTACATAAAAGTTATGTTAAAAAGGGTCAAAACCGAGCAATAATGCAAAACCGAGTTGAATTATCGTCAAATAAATAGTGGAGACTGATTTTTGAGTCCAAAAACAGTTAGGGTAATTAACTTGGACTTAAATTTGATTTAATTATTAATTTGTGATTTTAATTCGTTATTATCACGCATTTCCATAAAACCGGGTTTATATACGATATAAGGTTATTAGGGCGATTTGGCACATTTATATTGCATGAGATTACATATAATTATGCTACATTTTGGTTTAATGAATGTCATTTTGATTTAGGTAATTTTGGAATTATGTAATTTGTCTTAGTATGGCCTTAGTTTTTAATCGATATTACCCGAAATGTATGGGAATATTGATTCGGTTGTAATTTAATGTGATCTCGTATCACTTTTATTGTATTATTTCATTTTATTTTAAAAATGTATAATAGAATAGCCTTTTATATTGATTATATCATTTGTAATCCCGGAGTTTTCTAAAGACGGTGCCATTTGGTAAGGCGTTCCAAAAGGAAGACGGTGTCCTTGGGAGGCGTGCAGATTAAGTTCAAGGGACCAAGGAGTTGGTTTCCGAATTTGTAATAGTTAATTTGATTTTCTATTATTTTCGGAAGGCCATACTAGGAATTTATTTTATGCTTGCATTTTTTATTTATATGTTGCATGCATGCCAAATCGCCACTTAAACAACACATGCATTTTATCTAGTCAATCAGCCGCGTCAATTATAATTATCGATAGTTCACCTATTTACTTCACTTAAAAGGAGATAGATAATATAAATTAACTTGACCTCTATTTTATTAATTGGGATTTAGCCTTAACAAATAGTAGAACCCATGAATCCCAATTTCGTAAGGAAGTAAGTTCGGCTCACAGAGGTGCTAAACTTATTACGTTGGGTAAGTGGGGCAATAAATTGTTATTGCATCGAAATTTGGTTGAACTCAACGGAAAGATTAGGGTCCGTGGCCTATGTGTTCCGGGCTAAAGATGACAATAAAGTATTTCATCGACCAAGAATTCTAATAGTAGAATCGGTTAAAGAGTTAACCCACCATGTAATATTAATAAAGGTCGTGGAGTCCGTGGCTCACATAAACCCAAGTTGATATAGGACTTGGGTCTTGGAATCATTTATGTGAATTGATAGAGGTCATTATATAAATGTTAAACTTTATTAAAATGTTTACAAGTATATGAAAAACGATAAATGTTGATGTTTCTTTCATTTTCTATTTTGTAGTCCAACTCATTTTAATTCGCAATGTCGGAAAACAACAATAACGAGGCTCGACCTCCACCGCTCACCACCGTATCTTGGCTAAGGTCCTTCATGGATCGTTGTAAACTTGATAAGAATGGTTCAAACTTCACGGATTGGAATGGGCAACTACGCCTAGCCGCCGAAGGGGACGGTAAACTAAGTTACCTAACCGACGCGGCCCCTCCCACTAGGGAGGCCTATGAGGCCTACCACAAGGAGTTGGCGGCAATCAAGAATGTCTTGATCTTTTCGATGGATAGCGAGCTTCAACGTAATACCATAAAGATGGCAACCACATATGAAATCTATTCTAAGATCGTGACCATGTTTTCACGAGCTCCAAGAATTTTGCAATATGAAGCCGCGTCCCAATTTTTTGACCTCAATATGAAGGAGGGTCATAGTATTAGCCCTCACGTGCTCAAAATGATTGAGTACGTGGAGGTGCTTAAAGAGAAAGGAATAGAGATTCCCGAGCCTCTCATCATTGACCGCATACTTCACTCCTTAAGTAAGATCAAAGGATTTGTCAACTTTAGCGTGAACTTCAACATGCAAAATGCCACCGCCAGGGTTCATGAGTTGCACAAGATGCTTGTGCAAGCCGAACGTGACATGGGCTTTCAAGCTAGCTCTACTAAGGATGTTTTGAACATCAATGTCAAGAGCAAGACGAAGTTCAAGAAAAGTGGAGGCAAGGGGAACGAGGGAAGCAAGCCCACTCACTCCTATCAAGGCAAAGGGAAAGCTATTATGAATAGCTCTTCCAAAGGAAAGAAGGGAGCCGTATCCGAAGACAAGTGTCATTATTGTAATGGCACAGGCCATTGGAAGCGTAATTGCTCCAAGTACTTGGGAGACATCAAAGCTGGACGGGTTCTTCCAGTTGGTAATGGTTCTTCCCAAAGTTTTTGTTATTGATACTCATCTCAACTTTGGTATTTTGATACGAGTTGTGATTCTAACCACCCTTTTTTATCACATTTAGGGCATGAGAAGAAGGACAAGGCAAAGCAAGCCTAGGAGGATCTACGAGGAAGCTAGGGTAGCCACCACGTAGAGGAGACCTATGATGGGCTTGCCGATATTTTGCTATTTGTCTTCTATTTTATTATTGCATTTTAATTATTGGTTTGTTGAACTATTTTATTTCCAAGTTTTGACATGGAAAGTATTTTGAATTCCTATGAACAATGGTTGTACTTTGATGGTGACTTGGCTTTCAACCCAAGTCACTATATATATGGAATTTGTTTTAATGTTCTTAAACCTTTTCATCATGCAATGTTAGTGTCATGAAACATAAATTAAAACGACTAAATTGATCTTAAAAGGAATATAATGAATGGATCATTATGAATAACCAAAGTCAAGAATGGGATTCTCACTTTGGCGTTGTGACAAAACGTCACAACTTATTTGCATAAGAAAGGTCAATTGCATAAGTCAAAGTCAGTTGACGAACTCACACTTGGAGATTTACCATCCATATAAAACCCAAGATAGGATCTTTATTACGCCAATTAGACTCCATACTAGCTATGGAAGGATTAAGAATCCTAAATTTGTTCAAGAAATGGATAAGAGTCCAAGTATTTTGCTTAATTAGAGTGAGTCTCTAGAGAAGATAGAATACTAAAGCCTAAACAAATAAGTCTACTAAAGATCGCTCGAAGTTAATAAGAGTTAACGAGAGAATTATACCCCACTTATACCTGGAGGACAAGCTGTTTGTGACTAAGGAATAGAGCTCATGAAGCTTTTCCTACAAGAATTTTCTCTTTTACACCTAAAGAAACAAAACTATTTGTGGCTCATGGTGCTATCCTTCATGTAAATAGGCGTATTTACTAAAGGATAGAGTGGGAGAAAATATGCCACAAACAAAGGCAAATGAAAAAGACAAGAGAAAATGTTCTTAAGTCATCCAAGGTTAAAAGCTTATAAGTGAAAATATCTATTTTTTGAAAGTGATAAGACTACGATCTATGGGTTGGCAGTTATCATTCTAAATTTAAAATAATTACATAAAAAGCCATGTTGTATAAGATGGATTATATATAAGTGAAATCACTTGGATAGGTTTGGACCTCCCCAAGGTGAATAAAGCTTTATTATAAAGCATTATATATAAGTTAAAATATAACCATCTTTGAAATTCAAGAAAATTGTATCTACACCACGTATATGTATGACAAATGACAAAGAGTTATTAAAGGTTACCTTTCTAAATGGGCATTTAGAAGTAGACAAGTTGTCATACAAAACTTAGGAGATCAATGTGTGATCCTAAGAGAACACTCATGGCATAACAAGAGAGAATGGTTTCCTCGAATTGTCGAAGAGCCATGTTTATGCATGTAATTAAGTGGGAGATAGATATATCATGTGTGGACATGAGGATTAGTGGGAGTGAAATATCATCATGTATGGACATGAAGATTAGTGGGAGCTAAATATCTTCCATGTCTTGTATGTATGAGACATACTAATCATTAGGAGTGATATATTAAACATTGCCTTCCGTGGAGGAGTGTTTAGGAAATCATTTCTAGATGAAGGACTTGGCAGAAGTATATTGTGTCTAAGGCAAGAATATCTCCCATGTCTCGTATGTAGGAGACATATTGGTCATTGGGAATGATGTACTGACATTGCCTTCCGTGGAGGAGTGTTTTGAAAATCATTTCTAGATGAAAGACTTGGAGAATGTATCCAAAATCTATGGTGATAGATGAGAGAGGATACACATGATTGCTGATGTTCCCGCCATAAGGCTAATCATGTATGCCAAGATATGCACATACCTTAATAAGTTGTATGCTTGGAGCATGACAAATTGATAACAAGTAATCCACATGAGAGTCATTAGATAGCCTTCAAGAATGACAATGAGATTCGCGAGGAGAACTATGGGTTTATTCTTGCGTTTGGTAATAATAACTTAGTTGCGTGTTAAGTGTCACACGAACCCAAGTTTCCAAACCTGTAAAGGATCTGACAAAATCCAAGGCTAAATTTTGTTATACTAAAAGCGAATAAATAAAAGGGATGATTGAAGTGTCAATCATTGAAAATTCTACAAATAGAATCCTAGTACATAATGATGAGGATGAGGTGGATTACAAGGATCTAATGAGTAAACCCTTCCACCAAGATACCCATCACGTGGTTATAATGATAACAAGTGGGAGCATCTTTCAAGATTAAAGAGCCCAACACTAGATAGAGATCTAGTGATGTACTTAGATAACTTCATGTCATTGGGAATAACGATGATTGGAAAGAAAATGAGCAATTCATAAAGTGGGAACAAATGGATAAGATGTATATCCACCATCCAAGCTTTTATTGCATTTAGACAAGATGACCATGAAGTGTCATGGAACTTGTATACTTTAGATTATAATATATGAAGCAATAACATTGTGTTGATTGTTCATATATGATAATCGTATTTATCGTTTGAGTTTATAAAACTCATTATTGTGCTTTGTTATATCCAAATAGGTTGTAGTGACAACTTTGAACCCTATTAAAGTGAACTGGATTAACATAGCCTTGGCCCTTAGTTGCTTACATGAGGTGACGTCTCGAAGTGACTAGAGTGTGATGCAATTGATGGCAAGTTCAAGTGCCATAGAGTCATATGAGATGACTAGTCGATCACATAGACAAACTGTATGGGACACTCTGACGGGCAGTGACCGCGTATAGAGTTCTGGCAATTCATAAAGCATGGTCGTGGCGAGAGCTACTATAGTATTCTTTTTGAGTCAATTCTTTAGACTAGAGACTATTCGCTCAAGTCGACATAGTTTCATATTGACTTTGATTTTATCCCCAAGCCATTCTGTAAAAAGGCGTGAATGGGCAATTATTGGGTCATGAAGGACTGTGAGTGAACAAAGGGAATAGTGCAATAGAAATTGTCCAACCCCTTGTCAGGGTTAACAAATATCTCGAGGCCACTCAAGGAGTAGTGAACTGGAAATGCATGGCCACGCTCGGAAGGTATCTACAGTAGATAATTCCGGTCAGACAGTTACTCTCCAGATCGAGGAAACCACTCTAGATATGATCACGTGCAAGTACGACCTGCAAGACACCTTGCATTGAGTGGCAGATTAAAATAGGACAAGAGAATTGGTGACGCACACTTGTTGCGAACAAGTGGGAGATTGTTGGAGTGAGTGTCCTCAACAATAGTGCGATCACTGAATTAAATCTCATTAACGAGAATACAAAGGGATGATTAACATTATAGTCAACTGATCCACATTAATCGGTAATGATTGGCTTACTAGAGTTTTACATTACTGTCGTATGCTGGTGGTGATCAGTTGATCCCTTGAGGTCACACCGAAAGGACGATTCCCTAATCAAGAATATTAATTAATTGTATAACGATACAGATTAATTAATCCCTTAAACAGAACGAGTTTACGAGGGAGAAATATATCTTATTGTAATATGATTAAATAAGATTCAATAATATAATTGTTATATTAGAATGCTTAATGTTTATGAAATATTTGAGATAAGCATGATTGGTTGATCATAATTACAATTAGTTGTAGATCACATCAACCAAATATGAGATGACCCATTTTATATATATGTGATTATAAATTATTACTTAAAATGTTAAGTTTAATTTATTTGACATGAAATTGTATTTAATTAGTTAAATACATAATTATATTATGAGATAACATGTCACATGTCACTTGTCACATGTGTGACAAATGACAAAATCACTAATATAATATGGAGTCCATTTTAAGTGCCCAAAACCGGCATGCTTGAGTGTAGGGTAGTGTTTAGGCTTTAATGTTGTTCTAATCAAGATTAAGCATAATCATTAGTAGCCTAAACACCTATAGCCACCCTATTGCATTGTTTAGACAAAACGTAATGAGCATGCTTGTTGTTACCCATGCTTGGCCGGTCATTGATGCACAATAAGAGGATGTTTTCCTCTTATGAACTTACTTGAACATCTCATAATATTCACTCAACATCTCACTAGAAAATACAACAAAATACTTAGAAACTTTAGAAGTTTCATAGAACTTTTGTTGGAGTATAAACACCACATTACTAAAGTAGTAAGTGGAGTGTTGTATACTTGTTTTTAAGGGTACTCATATATTGTTCTAGTATAACAAGTATTTGAGTGATTAAGGGATAGTCTAGGTGCAACTTATAGGAGGGTTCCTACTCTTGGAGCCTTTGGAAGTTCATCCCTTAATCATCTAGCTCAAGAACAATTACAAGAAGGAGTCTTGTACTTGTGCCCATATCCGTATAATACTCAATGTGAGGAACAAAATCTTTCTCTACTTTGTTTTATTTTAATTTGCATGTAACTAGATCTTGTAACTAATTAAAGAGTTAATTAGTTTTACTTAAGAAATGTCTTAAGTGTAGGTATATGAACCTAACAATTGGTATCAGAGCATATGATGTTGCATGCAATCGATTTTATGAAGTTTTTACGAGTTATGGTAACAAAATAAAACTAGAAAATTTGTGATTTATATGATAAATTCACGGAATTTTGAGCATGAAATACCTCCTGGTCCTAAAATTTTTTTAGGTCATTTTGATGATTTATGGAAGATTATTGCTTTATTTAATGATTTTTAGTTAAATAAATCCATTTTAATGAGTAAAATGAACATTTTATGACTAAAAATAGTTAAAGTTCTGGCCATGAAATTTTAGTATACTATCACATGCATATTTTACCTACTGTATGTAAAATTTTAGATAAATATGATTTATTTTTCATGATTTATGATTTTTAATAGTTAAAAAGGCATAAATAGTGATTATTTTGGCATAAATAGCTAAAATTAATTTTTGGCTTGAGAAAAATTATCATATGTTGCATAAATATTGTACATATCAGATTTATAAGTTGAAAATTAATTAGTTTAATTTTGTGTGATTTTAGTATTTTATTTGATAAAATCGATTAATAGCAACTATATTTTTCTCTAAAATGATTCAAAACTTTTTGACCAAAATTTTGACATGAAGATGTTCCTGGAAAATTTTCAGAATATTCAAAGTTTTATTTTTCAAATTTATAAATTATTGTAATTTAATTTGGAATTATTACATAAAAGTTGTGTTAAAAAGAGTCAAAACCGAGCAATAATGCAAAACCGAGTTGAATTATTGTCAAATAATTAGTGGAGACTAATTTTTGAGTCCTAAACAGTTAGGGTAATTAACTTGGACTTAAATTTGATTTAAGTATTGATTTGTGATTTTAATTGGTTATCATCACGCATTTCCATGAAACCGGGTTTATATACGATATAAGGTTATTAGGGCGATTTGGCACATTTATATTGCATGAGTTTACATATAATTATGCTGCATTTTGAATGAATGAATGTCATTTTTATTTATGTAATTTTTGGAATTATGTAATTTTTCTTAGTATGGCCTTAGTTTTTAATTGATATTACCCGAAATGTATGGGAATATTGATTCGGTTGTAATTTAATGTGATCTTGTATCACTTTTATTGTATTATTTTATTTTATTTTTCAAATGTATAATAGAATAGCCTTGTAATTTTATTATATCATTTGTAATCCCGGAGTTTCCTAAAGACGGTGCCATTTGGAAAGGCGTTCCAAAAGGAAGACGGTGTCCTTGGGAAGCGTGCAAATGAAGTTCAAGGGACCAAGGAGTTGGTTTCCGAATTTGTAATAGTTAATTTGATTTTCTATTATTTTAGGAGGGCCATACTAGGAATTTATTTTATGCTTGCATTTTTATTTATATGTTGCATGCATACCAAATCGCCACTTAAACAACACATGCATTTTTATCGAGTTTATCGACCGCGTCAATTATAATTATCGATAGTACACCGATTTAGTTCACTTAAAAGGAGATAGATAATATAAATTGACTTGACCTCTATTTTTGTAATTGAGACTTAGCCTTAACAAATAGTAGAACCCATGAATCCCAATTTCGTAAGGAAGTAGGTTCGGCTCACCGAGGTGCTAAACTTATTACGTTGGGTAAGTGGGGCAATAAATATTTATTGCATCGAAATTTGGTTGAACTCAACGGAAAGATTAGGGTCCGTGGCCCATGTGTTCCGGGCTAAAGATGACAATAAAGTATTTTATCGACCAAGAATTCTAATGGTAGAATCGGTTAAAGAGTTAACCCACCAAGTAATATTAATAAAGGTCGTGGAGTCCGTGGCTCACATAAACCCGAGTTGATATAGGACTTGGGTCTTGGAATCATTTATGTAATTGGATAGAGGTCATTATATAAATGTCAAACTTGTTTAAAATGTTTACAAGTATTTGAAAACGATAAATGTTGATGTTTCTTTCATTTTCTATTTTGTAATCAAACTTATTTATTCGCAATATCGGCAAACGATAACGAGGTTCGACCTCCCGTACCACCCCTCACCACCGTATCTTGGCTTAGATCCTTTATGGATCAATGCAAATTTAAAAAGAATTGTTCTAATTTCGCGAATTGGAATTGGCAAACTTTGCCTTGCCACCAAAGGTGATGGTAAGCTTCGTTACCTCACCAAGGCTTCTCCCAACGCTCCTAAATGCAAGGTCAACTAACGCCGTAAAGGAGGCCTATGAGACCTACCAAATAGAATCGGCCACGATCAAGAATGTCTTGATCTTCTCTATAGATATCGAGCTTCAAAGGAATGTCATAAATATGAATTCCACGTATGAGATCTACACTAAACTCGTGACCGTGTTTTCACGAGCTCTTAGGAACATTCAATATGAAGTCGCTTCTTAATTATTCGACCTTAAACATGAAGGATGGTCAATATGTTTGCTCACAGATACTCAAATGATTGATCATGTCGAGATACTCAAGAAGTAAGGAATAGTGATTCCCGAGCAACTTGTGATTGACCGTGTACTCCACTCCCTAAACCGTATCAAAGGGTTTGTTAATTTTAGGGTGAACTTCAACATGCAAAACGTCACCACGACTCTACATGAGTTGCACAAATTGGTTGTGCAAACCGAGCGTGATATGGGCTACCATGCTAGCACTAGCAAAGATGTTTTGAACATCAAATGACAAAAGCAAAGGGAAGTTCAAGAAGAGTGGACACAAAGAGAACAAGCCCACACCTTCTAAGAACAAAGAAAGGCTATTGGGAATAGTTATTCTAAGTTTAAGTAGGGTGTCACCTCCAACGACAAGTGCCATTATTGTAATAGTATAGGCTCTTGGAATTGTAATTGCCCCATATATTTGGGAGATATTAAGACATGGACGAGTTTTTCCAGTAAATAATAGTTCTCCCGGATGTTTATGATATTGATATTAATCTCAACTTTGGTATTTTGATACAAGTTGTAGTTCTCATCCTCCTAATTAGATTATGGGCATGAGAAGAAAGACAAAGCAAAGCAAGCTTTCACTACAAGAATTCTTGTTTCAGGCGACTGATACAAGTAGTCGCCAATTTGGCGACTGAAAATAGAATCGGGCGACTGAAAATAGTCGCCAAATTGGCGACTGAAACAATCTTCAGATTTTTATCAAAAAAACACGGGCGACTGAAATCAGTCGCCAAATTAGCGACTGATAAGCCATTTGGCGACTACCATATCAATCGCCAATTTGGGTAGTATTCCAGAATTCGCAAATCAGTCGAAGGGTACTTTACTCATTTCTTCTTCAAAAAACCGAAAACCCCTATTCCCTCTACAAAATAGCCACCACCACTACTCCACTCCCTCAACCACCACTCCGACCACCACTCCGACACTAGCACCACCGGATCTTTGTGCTCTCTTTCTTCTTGTGTTGCTTTGTTTCTTCTAATTGGTGAAGGTATATTTGTTCTAATTTC
>JAIUZE010071395.1:0-30001 GCA_022085475.1 Heliosperma pusillum | reverse complement strand
CATTCATGTTATAGTTCACCCTAAATTGGGTGAACTTAGGTGAGCGTGAATGAAGGATCTTACCCACCACCAAATTCTTCGGAATTTTGCACCCTAGACGCTCTAAGGTGTCCGCGTGCTCAACCATTTTGAGCACGTGTGGGCCAACCTTTTGGCCCCTTTGAAGCTTAGTGTCAAAGAATTTTGTAATCGCCTCATATTGGAGAATTTGAGGGGCTTGCGAAAACATCGAAGTGATCCTCGTGAATATCGCATATGCATTGAGAGAAATCAATTGGAGTTTGAGTTTGGGTGAGATTGACCAAATCAAGACATTCTTGACGTCATTAGTAACCTTCAAATAAAGGTCATATTCGGCCCGAACCACCGCGGACGATCTAGGCGCGGGTTCGGTGGGGGGCTCTTCGACCAAGTAGCGAAGCACGTTATCGGATAACGCGACGCTCTTGATCGTTGACTCCCATTCAACGAAGTTACTTCCGTCATCCTTTAGGACACACTTGTCCATGAGGGATCTCAACCATGAGTCCTTACCCAAGGTTGCAACGTTTGATGATGTCGACATTATGCGAATATGGTAACTACAACAAAAAGAAATATATAAACATTCATTGTTAATTTACTTGAAAAACATTTTAACAAGTTAAGCATTCATATAATGACCTCTCACTAAATTATATAAATGATTCCAAACCCATTTTTATTTAAAAAATAGTCATCGCATGCTACCTTTATCTAGAAATGGTAAGTCGTTATTTGACTAATTCTACCCTTAGAACTCTTGGTTGACGGATTTCAACTAAATCCATCTCCTAGTCCCAAGATAACGCTTATCTCGTTGAGTCCAATCCAATTTTAGCTTGTTATCGTATCACCCTACTTACCCGAGGTAAAAAGGGACCCACGAGCGTGGTAGCCCTAATGAACACGGGATTCATAGGTGTTATTAATTTGTAAGGCTAATCTCAATTTTTTAAACATGTGAGAGATCTTGTCAATTTAGTTATTAATTCCCTATAAGTGAACTAAGTCGGTGAATTGTGAATAACGTTGAATTGACAATAACGGTAAATAAAAAATGCAGATTGTACTACGTAATATATTGGCAATGAGCGGAAATAACGTCAGCCAACTCACAGGTCAAAATCATAATCCTAGTATGGCCACCTAGCTAATCAAAATTAACTAGATAGTTACAAATTCGAAAACCAACTCCTTGGTCCCTTGCCTCTTCACTTGGAACACCTTCCAAAATGGCACCGTCTTTTGAGGGAGTCACCGGTCTTAATAAAAATAATTACAAATATACAAATTCCTATTATACATTATTCTATGAAATGAAATTATTAAAATTATACAAACCGGCGATACGAGATCGCAATAAAATTACAACCAAACCGTTATTCCCATACATTACGGGTAATAACGATTAAAAATAACTAGGCCATGCTAGGTACAAACTTTGCATAAATTATTAAATAAATGACATTCATTCATTCAACCAAAAATAAATTGCTGCAAAATTCATGCCAAAATCGTCCTAAATTCATTCATGCTCATTGTAGCTCGATTTTGTTTTTCCGGGATTTATTGATTTTTAACCATTAAAAATCACTATCAACATTTAAATTTCATTTAAATTCAAACTAATTAACTAAAATGTTTTATAACTCAAAATTAGTCACTACTAATTTTGTTGGTCATTAATTAGATCGATTTGATTTCATTTGCTAAATATTACGGTTTAATCATAACAATTATGAAATAAAACCAAAATAAAATATAAACATCATAAAATTTGAAACCAAAAATTTTTTACATTCTGGAACATTTCCAGGAACTATAAAAATAAAAATTATTTGCTCAAAAATTTAAATTAATTTCATGAACAAATAGCTTTGTATTTAATGGTTTTATCAAATAAAAATCATTAGATATAGTAAAACAGTGAAACAAATTATGAAATTTCACCAGGACAATCAAAATCAGAATGTAAAATGTACCAAAAATTTTCAAGACCAGAAAAAGACGTTTCAATTTTATGAAAATTATAATCTCATATTATCGACTTTTATCGTATAAAAATCAATGAACATGCAATACATAAGTAAAAGTCACAAAATTTTACATACAATATGTAATTAATTCATGTGAGATCATATTAAAAATTCATGGCCAGAATCAACATGCAACTATTTTTAGTTAACTTTTAACTCATAAAATGCATGTTAACTCGGTTTAAACGCCAAAAATCAAAATAAATAGCAAATCAATCCCTAAAATCACGAAATTTGACCACAAAAATTTTGAGGTCAGTAGGTATACATGCACCAAAAAGTTTTGTCAGAATCGTATTTTAACTCAAAATCTTTGATTTATTAGTTATCTTATAACTTTAATAAAAATGTCCAAAATGAACATGCATGCTACAAGCTAGCCTCTGATAACCACTGAAGAGTCCATAGACCTTAATAGACTCTTCTATTGTTGCTAAATTACTTGTTAATTTAGTATTTTTATGATCTATGTAACATGCATGCAAATATAAAGACATTTATATAAAAGAAGAAATTTCCTCACATTGATATGGAAATAATATGGGCACAACAAGAACTCCTTCTTGTTGTTCTTGAACTATTAATATGGATGAACACAAGTAATTTCCAAACTAGAAGATGCAACAGGAGTTCAATGCCATGCTCAAAGACAAGACCAATCAACCTATGATCAGCCTAACCAGGATTCAATGCCAAACCTACCCTATGTCAAAAGCTATCTTAATGCTTTGTATAGCCCAGGCCCAAGCAAGCAAGCCAAGACACGAGCCAGTGGTAGCCATGACACGAGCCAAGACCAACCAAGCCACAAAACAGACTCACAAAACAAGCCAACAAAACCTTTGGAAACTCAGCCAGCAGCAGTGCCTTGGGGAGGGTCTCAGGGCAACTTCCAAGCTTAGGGACTCCAAACCAACTATGGGGCATGGTACTAGGGAGGGTCTACTACCTTTTTGTCCAGGAAACCTTCCTCAGAAAACGTCAAGAACACCCCTCAAAACACAACCCAAGTGAACCAGTCCAGTTACAGCCTTACATGTAGCAGTTTAGCTGTTTTGTCAAAACCTTCCTCTTTTAGCCAATCAAACAAGCCTAACCAATCCCTAAACCTATGTCTTGGGAAGGTCCTCTACAACTTTCCCCAGGACTTCCCTTCCAAGAAACAAACACACAAAGAGTTAGCTTAGGGACAACTTCAAACTGTCCAGATTTCAGCCTTTTGTGCAGTAGTTAATATGTCACTGTCAACCTTCCCCTTTTGAACAAGCAATGCGTGAGGTACCTTCAGCACATCTTTGGGAGCCTTCCTACTTCAGTTTGGTTCACAAACCCAAGCTTGAAAGTCCACTCTTCACCCAAGACACACCTGATCAAACAATTAAGGAAGATTGTCTCTTTAGAAACTACTTTCTACTTTATCTACTTTATGTCAGAATTCTGCAAGTTTGTAGCTGTTATTTTGTTTCATGTTGTAAGCCCTTGTGGCCCTAGATGTGTCCTAAACGTCTGAGTGTATCCTTGCTGCCTATATAAGGCCTTCACCTAATGAAATACAAATCAGATTTGAAGTAAAACATAAAACTGAAACCTTGTTTCTGTTGCATCTCTTGGCTGTGTGCTTGAGACAACTTCCTTTGCTTTGTGCTTGGAAGTGAGCTTGGGTCCTTAGCTGTGTGCTGGGATCAAGGTTCAACCCTCAATCATTGGCTTTGTGCTTTGGTTAAGGTCCTATCCTTGTTCTTTAACAATCAATTCAAACAGAAACAGAGTATTTGCAAAGTGTCTGAATCTCAATCAAATTGTCATTGTTTAGTTGTCTTTCTGAATAGTTTCAGTGCAAATTGGTTATCAGAGCTTTGGTTTGTGAGTTCATCTACCTAACTACATTAAAAACACAAAATACAACCATGAGTGAAGAGAGAATCACAGGTCTTGAAAACACAGTTCAAGATCTTGTCAGAACTGTAATGGAGGTCTCTAGATCTGTCAATGAACTCCTTGAGGGCCAACAGAACAATGATACAAGGGGAGGCAGAGGTCGAGGAAGAGGAGCACCTTTCCCACAAGGTGGAGTAAGGAGGAGACAACCTGTAGATCAGTTTGAAATGTCAGATTCAGATGGCTCAGATCACAATCTTCTCAGACACCAAGACAAAGATATCAAGGTAGAGATTCCTGACTTTCTAGGTAGCTTGAACCCTGATGATTTCTTAGATTGGCTAAGGTCTGTAGAAAGAGTCTTTGAGTTTAAAGGATACACTGATAGAAAGGCTTTAAGGTTGCTATCATGAAACTAAAAGGCTATGCCTCACTGTGGTATGAAAACATGAAAACCTTGAGGGTTAGGGAAGGGAAAGAACCTGTAAAGTCATGGCTCAAACTGAAAAAGAAAATGAGAGCTAAGTTTGTCTCTAGGGACTACACTCAGGACATGTTCATTAAGCTCACTCACCTTAAACAAGAACAAAGACCTGTAGAATCTTATTTAAGAGACTTTGAACAACTTACATTGCAATGTGAGGTTGTTGAGAAATCTGAGCAAAAGATAGCAAGGTTTTTAGAAGGCTTGGATGAGAGGATAGCTAGTAAAGTTAGGCTGCAAAACATATACTCCTTTGAGGAAGCTGTCAACTTGTCCTTAAGAGTAGAAAAGTTGGGGAAAGGGAAAGCCAGTGTCTCTAAAACTCCTGCTAGAACACCTAACTACAAACCTTTTGTAGGAATTAAGATGGGAGAACCTGTGGCTCCTACTAAGACTCCTTTTAACCCTGATAAAAGCAAGGTTGTTGAGGCAGGCCAAAGGAAGACTACCCCCCTCAAAAAGTGTTTTCAATGTCAAGGATATGGACATTTTGCTAGAGAATGTCCATCTAAAAGAGCTCTGAGCACTCTAGAGGTAATCCATTGGGGGGATGATGAGGTGTTGGTCTGTGATGAGGAGATGGAAGAGCCTGAGATAGAGGCTAGTGAGGAGTTGATAGAGCCTGATGCTGGGTTAAGTCTGGTGACTTGGAGGGTGATGCACACACAACCCCAACCCTTAGAAGAAGATCAAAGACACCAGATCTTTAGAACTAGGTGCACCATAAAAGGGAGGGTGTGTAATCTGATTGTGGATGGAGGGAGTTGCACCAATGTAGCATCTAAGACAATGGTGGATAAACTAACATTGCCCACCAAAGACCACCCTCAACCTTACAAGCTTAGGTGGCTGAAAAAGGGGGCTGAAGTTAGAGTAGATCAACAATGTGTTGTTCCATTTTCTATTGGGAAAGGATATGCTGATGAGGCCCTGTGTGATGTATTGCCTATGGATGCTTGTCACCTTCTATTAGGGAGGCCCTGGGAGTTTGATAGGGATGCTGTCCATCAGGGAAGGGAAAATACTTACTCTTTTAGGTTTGGGAAGAAGAAAATCATCTTAGCTCCTTTACCCCCTATCCTGAAAGGGAACCCTCCACTCTTAACTGAAGCTGCTAAGGAAGTTCTGCTGTTAAGTGAAGCAGAGATGGAGCAAGAGTTAAATGATCTTAGGCCAGTCGATGTCCTCCTCACCAAGGAGGTAGGGGAAGGGTCTAACCAAGTGCCTAAGGAAGTGCAAGCCTTGCTGAAGGCCTATGAGGATGTTTTCCCTGCTGAACTACCTAGTGGATTACCCCCACTAAGGGGAATTGAGCACCACATTGATCTAGTACCTGGGGCTGTCCTTCCAAACAAGCCAGCCTATAGAAGTGACCCCAGGGCAACACAAGAGCTGCAATCTCAGGTGGGAGAATTGCTTAGCAAAGGGTATGTAAGGGAGTCTCTTAGTCCTTGTGCTGTACCAGCACTGCTAGTGCCTAAGAAGGATGGAACTTGGAGGATGTGTATAGATAGCAGAGCAATTAACAATATCACCATTAAGTATAGGTTCCCTATACCTAGACTCAATGACATTCGGGATGAACTCAGTGGGGCTCAAGTGTTCACTAAGATTGATCTAAGGCAAGGGTATCATCAAGTAAGGATAAGAGCTGGAGATGAGTGGAAGACTGCTTTCAAGACCAAGCATGGGCTGTATGAATGGTTAGTGATGGCATTTGGGCTCTCCAATGCCCCTAGCACCTTCATGAGGCTCATGACAGAAGTCTTAAGGCCTTACTTGGGAAATTTCATTATGGTATACTTTGATGACATTCTAGTCTACAGTTCAAGCAAGAAGGAACACCTACAACATCTGAACTTGCTTTGTGAGGTTCTCAGGAAGAATAAGCTATATGGTAAGCTAGGAAGTGCACTTTCATGCAGCCTGAGGTTCACTTCCTTGGGTTCATCATATCAAAGGATGGGGTAGCTGTTGATCCTGAGAAGGTTAAGGCAATCAGGGATTGGCCTACACCTAAGACAGTAACAGAGGTCAGGAGTTTCCATGGGTTGGCATCCTTCTATAGAAGGTGCATTCAGGGGTTCAGTTCTATCATGGCTCCTATCACAGAATGCATGAAGAAAGGAGAGTTTACTTGGGGAGAAAAGGCAGAGAAGTCCTTCAAAACCATTAAGGATCTGTTGTGTAGATCCCCTATCCTAGGCTTACCTGACTTTAACAAACTGTTTGAAGTAGAATGTGATGCAAGTGGGTTAGGAGTTGGGGCAGTACTGGTTCAAGAGAAGAGGCCCATAGCCTATTTCAGTGAGAAGCTGAGTGGAGCAAGGTTGAATTACTCTACCTATGACAAAGAGTTTTATGCCATAGTGAGAGCTCTGAATCATTGGGGGCATTACCTAAAACCTAAGCCTTTTGTGCTACATTCAGACCATGAGGCTTTAAAGTTCATCAATGGTCAACACAAACTCAACCCCAGGCATTCCAAGTGGGTAGAATTCCTGCAATCTTTCTCCTTTTCAAGCAAGTACATAGAAGGCAAGAACAATGTAGTAGCTGATGCTCTTTCTAGGAGATCTGTGATGTTGTCATTCATGGAGCAAAGGGTCCTAGGCTTTGAATTCATGAAGGAACTCTACATGGAAGATCCAGACTTCAAGGAGGAATGGGAAGTGTATGAAGAAGGAAAACTCAAGAAGGGGAGCAAGTACTTGACACAGAATGGATTCCTCTTCCAAGGAAACAAACTATGCATACCTAGAGGTCCTGACAGAGGATTACTAGTCAAGGAGGTCCATTGCAATGGACTTGCAGGGCACTTTGGGGTACAAAAGACCTATGAGATATTGCATGAGCAGTTCTATTGGCCCAAGATGCTAGGTGATGTGCAGGACACTATTAAAAGGTGCAAACCCTGTCAACTAGCCAAGTCAAAGTTCCATGCAGGTCCCTACACCCCACTACCTGTACCAAACAAACCTTGGGAGGACATCAGTATGGATTTCATAGTGGCATTGCCTAGGACACAAAGGGGCAAAGACTCAGTAATGGTGGTAGTGGATAGGTTCAGCAAAATGGCCCATTTTGTTGCTTGTAAGAAGACAGAAGATGCAATGGGGGTAGCAGAACTCTACTTCAAGGAAATAGTAAAGTTGCATGGGGTACCAAGAAGCATTGTGTCTGATAGGGATACTAAGGTTATGAGCCACTTTTGGAGGTCACTCTGGAGGCTCCTAGGTTCAAGGTTACTCTTCAGCACAGCATACCATCCCCAAACAGATGGGCAGACAGAGGTTACTAACAAAACTCTAGGAAGAATCTTGAGATGTATCATTGCTAAGTCATTAAAGGATTGGGATATCAAACTGTCACAAGCTGAGTTTGCATTCAATAGAGCTCCCTCACACAGCACAGGGAAGACCCCTTTTGAAGTTGTTTATGGTGCTAATCCTCTAATGCCTACAGACCTAGCACCAGTGATAAGGAAAGAAGGCAACTATGATGCCAAAGAAAGAGTACAACAGATGATGCAGATTCACAGTCAAGTCAAGAAACAGATTGAGAGAACAAATGAAATGTATAAGTCAAGAGCCAAAGGTCCAAAGAAAGCTAGAGAGTTAAAGGCAGGAGACATGGTGTGGCTGCACTTAAGGAAAGAAAGATTCCCAGAGAAGAGGAAAAACAAACTCATGCCAAGAGCTGATGGTCCTTTTGAAGTGCTTGAAAGGGTAGGACCTAATGCTTACAAGATAGATTTACCAGGGGATTATGGGGGTACATGGGACATTCAATGTGGGAGACCTAAGTCATTATCAAGAAGACTCTGAGGATGAAGAGGATTTGAGGGCAAATCTTTTTCAAGAAGGAGGGGTTGCAACAGGAGTTCAATGCCATGCTCAAAGACAAGGCCAATCAACCTATGATCAGCCTAACCAGGATTCAATGCCAAACCTACCCTATGTCAAAAGCTATCTTAATGCTTTGTATAGCCCAGGCCCAAGCCACCACACAAAGACACGAGCCAGGGGTAGCCATGACACGAGCCAAGACCAAACAAGCCACAAAACAGACTCACAAAACAAGCCAACAAAACCTTTGGAAACTCAGCCAGCAGCAGTGCCTTGGGGAGGGCCTCAGGGCAACTTCCAAGCTTAGGGACTCCAAACCAACTATGGGGCATGGTACTAGGGAGGGTCTACTACCTTTTTGTCCAGGAAACCTTCCTCAGAAAACGTCAAGAACACCCCTCAAAACACAACCCAAGTAAACCAGTCCAGTTACAGCCTTACATGTAGCAGTTTAGCTGTTTTGCCAAACCTTCCTGTTTTAGCCAATCAAACAAGCCTAACCAATCCCTAAACCTATGTCTTGGGAAGGTCCTCTACAACTTTCCCCAGGACTTCCCTTCCCAGAAACAAACACACAAAGAGTTAGCTTAGGGACAACTTCAAACTGTCCAGATTTCAGCCTTTGGTGTAGTAGTTAATATGTCACTGTCAACCTTCCCCTTTTGAACAAACACTGCGTGAGGTACCTTCAGCACATCTTTGGGAGCCTTCCTACTTCAGTTTGGTTCACAAACCCAAGCTTGAAAGTCCACTCTTCACCCAAGACACACCTGATCAAACAATTAAGGAAGATTGTCTCTTTAGAAACTACTTTCTACTTTATCTACTTTATGTCAGAATTCTGCAAGTTTGTAGCTGTTATTTTGTTTCATGTTGTAAGCCCTTGTGGCCCTAGATGTGTCCTAAACGTCTGCGTGTATCCTTGCTGCCTATATAAGGCCTTCACCTAATGAAATACAAATCAGATTTGAAGTAAAACATAAAACTGAAACCTTGTTTCTGTTGCATCTCTTGGCTGTGTGCTTGAGACAACTTCCTTTGCTTTGTGCTTGGAAGTGAGCTTGGGTCCTTAGCTGTGTGCTGGGATCAAAGTTTAACCCTCAATCATTGGCTTTGTGCTTTGGTTAAGGTCCTATCCTTGTTCTTTAACAATCAATTCAAACAGAAACAGAGTATTTGCAAAGTGTCTGAATCTCAATCAAATTGTCATTGTTTAGTTGTCTTTCTGAATAGTTTAAGTGCAGAAGACACATTCTTAAGACAAGGAGTTACAATGCAAACAATGGGTAATGAAGCAAGGAAGACTCAATTTTCACACAAGGAGTTACAATGCAAACAATGGGTAATGAAGCAAGGAAGACTCATTGTTCACACAAGGAGTTACAATACAACAATGGGTAATGAAGCAAGGAAGACTCATTGTTCCCACAAGGAGTTACAATGTAACAATGGGTAATGAAGCATGGAAAACTCATTGTTCACACAAGGAGTTACAATGCAACAATGGGTATTGAAGCAAGGAAGACTCATTGTTCACACAAGGATTTACAATGCAAACAATGGGTAATGAAACAAGGAAGACTCATTATTCACACAAGGAGTTACAATGCAAAAAATGGGTAATAAAGCAAGGAAGACTCATTCTTTACACAAGGAGTTACAATGCAAACAATGGGTAATAAAGCAAGGAAGACTCATGGTTCACTCAAGGAGTTACAATGCAAACAATGGGTAATGAAGCAAGGAAGACTCATTGTTCACACAAGGAGTTACAATGCAAACAATGGGTAATGAAGCAAGGAAGACTCATTGTGCACACAACATTTTACAATGAAAACAATGGGTAATGAAGCAAGGAAGACTTTATTGGTAAAAGAAGGGAGTAACAAAGCAAACAAGGGTAAGGAATGCAAGGGGAAGGAAGACTCATTGTAACACAAACCAGTTAACAACTTCCTCACGGACTCCTTTATACCGTTTCCGTTGTAACCAATGGGTAATGAGCACGGAAGCTCATTGTTCACACAAGGGAGGTTACAATGCAAACAAGGGTTAATACAGCACGGAAGATTATTGTTCGACAAGGAGTTACAATGCAAACAATGGGTAATGAAGCAAGGAGACTCCAATTTTCACAAGGAGTAACAAATGCAAAACAATGGGTAAGTAGCAAGGAAGACTCATTGTTTTACACAAGTAGTTTACAATGCAACAAATGGGTAAGAAGCAGGAGAGACTCATTGTCACACAGTAGTTACAATGCAACAATGGGTAAATGAAGAAAGGACGCACTCATTGTTCACAAAAGGAGGTTACAATGCAAACAATGGGTCATAAGCAGGAAGACTTATGGTTTCAATCAAGGAGTTAACAATGCAAACAAGGGGTAAATGAAGCAAGGAAGACTCATTGTTCACACAACAAGTTACAATATAACAAAGGGTAATGACGCAAGGAAGACTCATTGTTCACACAAGGAGTTACAATGCAACAATGGGTAATGAAGCAAGGAGACTCATTGTTCACACAAGCTGTTACAATGCAACAATGGGTAATGAAGCAAGGAAGACTCATTGTTCACACAAGGAGTTACAATGCAACAGTGGGTAATGAAGCAAGGAAGACTCATTGTTCACACAAGGAGTTACAATGCAAACAATGGGTAATGAAGCAATGAACACTCATTGTTCACACAAGGTGTTACAATGCAATAATGGGTAATGAAGCCAGGAAGACTCATTGTTCACACAAGGAGTTACAATGTAACAAAGGGTAATAAAGCAAGGAAGACTCATTGCTCACACAACGAGTTACAATGTAACTATGGGTAATGAAGCAAGGAAGACTCATTGTTCACGCAAGGAGTTACAATGCAACAATGGGTAATAAAGCAAGGACGACTCATTGTTCACACAAGGAGTTACAATGCAACAATGGGTAATGAAGCAAGGAAGACTCATTATTCACATAAGGAGTTACAATGGAAACAATGGGTAATGAAGCAAAGAAGACTTATTGTTCACACAAGGAGTTACAATGTAACAATGGGTAATGAAGTAAGGAAGACTCATTGTTCACATAAGGAGTTCCACTGCAAAAATGGTTACTGAAGAAAGGAAGACTTCTTGTTCAACAAGGGAGGTTACAATGCAACATGGGTAATGAAGCAAGGAAGACTCATTGTTCACACAAGGAGTTACAATGCAAACAATGGGTAATGAAGGATGACTTCCACAAGGACTTACAATGTAAACAATGGGTAATAAATCAAGGAAAACTCATTGTTCACGCAAGGAGTTACAATGCAAACAATGGGTAATGAAGCAAGGAAGACTCATTGTTCACACAAGGAGTTACAATGCAAACAAGGGGTAATGAAGCAAGGAAGACTCATTGTTCACACAAGGAGTTACAATGCAACAATGGGTAATGAAGCAAGGCAGGGAAGATCATTGTTCCACAACAAGTAGTTACAAGTTTTTTACAACAATGGGTAATCAAGCAAGGAAGACTCATTGTTCACACAAGGAGTTACAATGCAAACAATGGGTAATGAAAGAAGGAAGACTCATTGTTCACACAAGGAGTTACAATGCAAACAATGGGTAATGAAGCAAATAAGACTCCTTGTTCACACAAGGAGTTACAATGCAAACAATGGGTAACGAAGCAAGGAAGACTCATTGTTACACAAGGAGTTACAATGCAACAATGGGTAATGAATCAAGGAAGACTCCTTGTTCACACAAGGAGTTACAATGCAAACAATGGGTAAGGAAGCAAGGAAGACTCATTGTTCACACAAGGAGTTACAATGCAAACAATGGGTAATGAAGCAAGGAAGACTCATTGTTCACACAACCAATTACAATGTAACAATGGCTAATGAAGCAAGGAAGACTCATTGTTCACACAAGGAGTTACAATGCAAACAATGGGTAATGAAGCAAGGAAGACTCATTGTTCACACAAGGAGTTACAATGCAAACAATGGGTAATGAAACAAGGAAGACTTATTGTTCACACAAGGAGTTACAATGCAAACAATGGGTAATGAAGCAAGGAAGACTGATTGTTCACACAAGGAGTTACAATGTAACAATAGGTATTGAAGCAAGGAAGACGCATTGTTCACACAAGGAGTTACAATGAAAACAATGGGTAATGAAACAAGGAAGACTTATTGTTCACACAATGAGTTACAATGCAAACAATGGTTAATGAAGCAAGGAAGACTCATTGTTCACACAACCAGTTACAATGTAACAATGGGTAATGAAGCAAGGAAGACTCATTGTTCACACAAGTAGTTACAATGCAACAATGGGTAATGAAGCAAGGAAGACTCATTATTCACACAAGGAGTTACAATGCAAACAATGGGTAATAAAGCTAGGAAGACTCATTGTTCACACAAGGAGTTACAATGCAAACAATGGGTAATAAATGCAAGGAAGACTCATGGTTCACTCATGGAGTTACAATGCAAAGAATGGGTAATGAAGCAAGGAAGACTCATTGTCCACACAAGGAGTTACAATGCAACAATGGGTAATGAAGCAAGGAAGACTCGTTGTTCATACAAGGAGTTACAATGTAACTGAACTGAAACCTCTCAGGAAATGAGTGATATCAATGTCAAATAGACTCAGACTAGCACTCTTCTCACACACAAGCTAACTCACTCAAGAAATGACTCCAACAACCTGCACTAGGCTAGGCAATTCAGATAGTACTTTGTATCTTAGCACACAAGCATAGATGACAAAGGTTGTGTTAAGACTCAAGACACACAAGTAATGAATTCTAAACACTGCAATCTTAGTTCACACGCAAGTTTCACTAAGAAATGCTACAACACTTAGCTTCTGCTGAAGGATTGTT
Source organism: Heliosperma pusillum (assembly GCA_022085475.1). Taxonomy (NCBI): domain Eukaryota; kingdom Viridiplantae; phylum Streptophyta; class Magnoliopsida; order Caryophyllales; family Caryophyllaceae; genus Heliosperma; species Heliosperma pusillum. The sequence continues at coordinate 16,850 of JAIUZE010071395.1, read as the reverse complement.
TTGAACAAAGTTCATAATTATATTAATCAAAGTCTGCCTTCTTTAGGTTACAACTTAGGCCTTATATAGGCAATTCAACAGATCCTGACCCTTGAAAACAAGGACATCTAAGGGCTTAAAAGCCTTACATCTTACTGAGAAAACAAACTACAAAGTCAGCTAATGAGGACAACAAAAACAGACTGCAAAACAGAGAAAAGAAAGACTGCAAAAGTAGGTTTGTCCCTTTCCAGAAATGGTAAGTCTGCAAACTGTCTTGGGAAGTCTTTGCTTGGCTTGTTCTTGCTGTGTTTGGCTGACAACGGCTTCATATAAGACCTTCCTAACATACTAACTACACCTGAGGTTGATCATACACAAAAATAAGGAGTTTTGGACAGAAACATTGGCCTTGGTGCCAGCTGACTCCTCCATATGACCTTCACTCTTCTAGGCTGTTTTAGATGGACTTCTAGACTTTATTTAGAAAACTTTTCCTGGACTTTTCTCTTGCTAAGGACATCAACTTTAAGGGAAAAGAAGATGGAGCCCCTGGTTGGACTCGTACTGCATGATATTTGATTTATACTCTGGCTGGTCTTGGCTGTTTTTCAGGAAACTGGACCCTGCTCTTGTGACCCTTCTTGTGGTTGTGCTTGCTTGACTTGTTGCTGCTTCTTGACAGTAATTGGGGTGCTTGGGGAGTGTTATACCTGGTGCCTTTGGTGTGGGGCTCTTGCTTGTCTGGTTGGGGTTTGGTTGGGACCCTTGGGATACAATGGTGCAATCCTGGCTAGCTGAATTCTTGGCTTGGTGATGATGGAGCTCTACTCCTGTTTCAAACTCTCCTTCTTGAAAAGGATTTGCCCTCAAATCCTCACTGTTCTCCTCCTCAGACTCTCCATAGTATGGGCTCAGATCACCCACATTGAATGTTCCATGTACTCCGTACTCTCCTGGGAGGTCAATCTTGTATGCATTGGACCCCAACTTCTCCATGACCTCAAAGGGACCCTCTGCTCTTGGACTTAGCTTGTTCTTTCTTTTGTCAGGAAACCTCTCCTTCCTTAGATGCAACCACACTAGGTCTCCTGCCTTGAACTCTTTGGACTTCTTTGGACCCTTTGCTCTGGTCTTACACATCTCATTAGTTTTCTCAATTTGCTGTTTCACCTTGGCATGTATCTGCATCATCTGTTCTACCCTGTTCTTTGCATCATAGGGTACCACCTTCCTTGCATTTGGTACAAGGTCTGTTGGCATCAAGGGGTTAGTACCATAAACAATTTCAAATGGACTCTTACCTGTGCTTGTGGAAGGGGCTCTGTTGAAAGCAAACTCTGCCTGTGCCAGCTTCAAATCCCAATCCTTTAAAGACCTTGAGATGATACACCTGAGGATCCTACCCAGAGTTTTGTTTGTTACCTCTGTTTGCCCATCAGTTTGGGGATGATGGGAGGTGCTGAACAGGAGCCTTGTCTTTAGCAGTTTCCAAAGTGTCCTCCAAAAGTGACTCATGAACTTAGTATCTCTGTCAGATACTATGGTCCTTGGTACTCCATGGAGCTTCACAATCTCCTTGAAATACAAGTCTGCAACTCCCATGGCATCTTCAGTCTTTTTGCAGGCAACAAAGTGTGCCATCTTACTAAATCTATCCACAACCACCATGACTGAGTCTTTGCCCCTCTGAGTTCTAGGAAGAGCCACTATAAAGTCCATACTAATATCCTCCCAAGGCTTGTCTGGGATTGGTAAGGGGGTGTATGCTCCAGCTTGAAAGAATGACTTGGACTTCTGGCAAGCACTACACCTTCTTATCACATCCTGAACATCTCCCAACATTCTTGGCCAATAGAATTGTTCCTGCAGCATGTCATAGGTCTTCTGGATGCAAAAGTGGCCAGCTAGACCATTTGAGTGAACCTCTTTCACTAACAACCCCCTATAAGGACCTTTTGGTATACAGAGTTTGTTCCCTAGGAACAAGAATCCTTCCTGCTCTGAGTATCTACTCCCATTCTTAGTGGTGCCCTCCAGTCTTGCCACCCAGTCTTCTTTGAAATCAGGATCCTTCTTATAAAGCTCCTTCATGTGCTCAAACCCAAGCACTCTTTGCTCCATGTATGTCAGCATCATGGTTCTTCTTGACAAAGCATCTGCCACTACATTGTTTTTCCCCTCAATGTACTTACTGGAGAATGAGAAGGATTGCAAATACTCCACCCACTTAGCATGCCTAGCATTCAACTTATGTTGCCCATTGATGTACTTGAGTGCCTGGTGGTCAGAGTGTAATACAAAGGGTTTGGGCTTCAGGTAGTGACCCCAATGGTTCAAGGCTTTGACTATGGCATAGAATTCTTTGTCATAGGTTGAGTAGTTGAGCTTAGCACCACTCAGCTTCTCACTAAAGTAGGCCACAGGTTTTTGCTCTTGCATTAGGACAGCACCAATGCCTATGCCACTAGCATCACATTCTACTTCAAATAGTTTGTTAAAATCAGGGAGAACAAGTATGGGAGACTCACACAAGAGGTCTTTGATGATATTGAAGGACCTCTCAGCCTTGTCATTCCACCTAAACTCTCCTTTCTTCATGCACTCAGTTAAGGGGGCCATGATGGAACTGAATCCTTTGATGAACCTCCTGTAGAAGGAAGCCAGTCCATGGAAGCTCCTCACTTCAGTTATAGTTTTGGGGACCTGCCACTCCCTTATGGCCTTTACCTTGTCTTGATCAACAGCCACTCCTTCTTTGGAAATAATGAACCCCAAGAACTGAACCTCTTCCTGCATGAATGTACACTTTTCCATCTTGCCAAACAACTTGTGTTTCCTCAGAACTTCAAATAACAATCTCAGGTGTTGGAGGTGTTCTTCTGTTGAGGGATTGTAGACCAATATGTCATCAAAGTATACAACAATGAACTTCCCTAAATAGGGCCTCAGAACCTCAGTCATCAACCTCATAAAGGTACTTGGAACATTAGATAAACCAAAGGGCATGACCAACCATTCATACAACCCATGCTTGGTCTTGAAGGCTGTCTTCCACTCATCCCCAGTCATGATCCTTACTTGGTGATATCCCTGCCTTAGATCAATTTTGGAGAAGACCTGAGCCCCACTCAGCTCATCCAGAATATCATTCAACCTTGGTATAGGGAACCTGTATTTGATGGTAATGTTGTTGATGGCTCTACTGTCTATGCACATTCTCCAGGACCTATCCTTCTTGGGCACTAGCAGGGCAGGAACTGCACAGGGACTGAGGGACTCCCTCACAAAACCCTTGCTGAGTAAGTCACCAACCTGAGCTTGTAGTTCTTGAGTGGCCTTTGGATCACTTCTGTAAGCAGGTTTGTTGGGTAGCATTGCTCCAGGAATGAGATCAATATGATGCTTGATGATCATTATTTATATACATATTTTATGCCTCCCTTAGACGCATTTTACTCGATTTACCGTCTTTCCTTGCTTATTTCTATGCTATTTTAGCTAGAATATAGATTCTGCCGCTTTTGTTATGTTTTAATGCAGATTGGATGCATTTGAAGCTTTTCGAGTAGATATGGAGCATGGCGGAGTTGGATCGTAGAAGCTAGGCGCGGAAATCGAGGAAGAATGAGGAGAAATGAAGAAAAGTCGAAGGAAACAAGCTATAATGATAGTTGCTCGACCGAGCATGTTACCTGTGCTCGATCGAGTCGTTTTGATCCTTGCTCGATCGAGCAGAGTCACCTTGCTCGATCGAGCAAGCTCTATTACGGCGGATTTCTTTTATTTTCCTTAACTTTAGACCTAATTAGTTAGATCTTTTGTAATATAAAAAGAAAGCTCGTCTTTCTTAATTAGAGATTGATATACATGCTTTCTTAGGCTTTAGAATACTTTTAGGGTTTAAATCAGAAGCTTTAGTTTAATTTACTTTTCCGCTGGATTTTATTCATCAAAGACGATTGTCTTTAGTTCAAGCTTGTAATCGGTATTCTCAATCTTTCTTCGTTATTTAATTACCTTCTTGTTCTTAATTGTTCTTTGTTCATCCTTTCATAGTTATTAATTATGTTTACTTTAATTATTATTGTTGTTATTTATATCGTTATGAGTAGCTAAATTCCTTTCTAGGGTTGAAAGGGGATCTAGGATTGTTAGAAGGGGTAGATTAATTAATTGAATTGCAATTGCATGGTTATCGTTTGATTATCGTTTTAATTCTAGTTGTTTGATTACTGGCCAGGATTAATTAACTAGTCTCGCAAATTAGGATTGACACCGACCGGGTTAAGACTAAGATAGGCTACGATAATTGAATAGAACTCGTTTAATGATAGCGACCGCATGTTAATCGTAGATCTAAAGGGCATAATTGAATCGACCGATCTTGTGACCTTAGATAGCTTTATTGCATGATAATTGATTACTCCCTACCCCTGAACAATAATCCTAGTGAACCTGTGACCCTAGACTTTTAATCTCATTGTTTTCAACCTTATTAGTTTGTTATTGCTTATAGTTAGTTATTGCTTATTACTAGTTGTTATTATTATTAGTTATAGTTGTTATTGTTATTGTTGTTATTTATTGTTGTTATTGATTGCTTTTAGTTTAGAACTCAATCTCAAACCCCGAAATTGTTACCTTAGAGACGAACTTAGTTTAACAGATTAGAATACTACCGCCTCCCTATGGATTCGATACCTTGCTTACCGCTGATTATTAGTTAGTAGTGAATTAGGTTTTACTTTGATTAGGGTGACGCGACTTTACCCTTATCAAATTTGGCGCCGTTGCCGGGGAGGCAACAGTTTTCTGTTTGTTTTTACTTAGTTTGTCTTTTTCGTCTCAGGGAACCCAAGTTCCTTGAGACAGTTCTCATCCTTTTCTCTAGTTTTTGTTTATGCCCAGGTGTTCTAGGTCCGTTCTCGTGCCCTACGATTTCGAGCCAGAGAAGACTCTCCGGTCTAGACGAAACTTTTGGAAGGAAATTCAAGAAGCGGAAGACTTGAGTACGCTTGAAACAGTTTACGCCGAATTCGTCGCAGAAAAACCGTCCTTAGAAGAGGATACACCTATTTCTGCACCTACTACAACCATGCCTACTCTAGCCAGCCACTCGGAGCCTACCGTTGCATCTATTCCCAAGGGATTTCAACTCCCTACTACGGGTAATAGTACTTTTGAGATTCGTCCATCTTATATCTCTTTGGTGGAGCGAAACATGTTTGGAGGGAGCCCTACTGAGGATCCTGCTAAGCATATGGAGAAATTCACTAACTATTGTTGCTCTATTCCTTTAACGGGTGGGGTGACACAAGATCAGATCAAGTTGGTGTTGTTTCCCTTCTCATTACGAGACGGAGCAGAAGATTGGTTGAGTGAGTTGGATATGGCTGCACTTGGCATCACCGATTGGAATTCTTTGGCTCTTGCATTCTACAAAAGATATTTTCCGCCACAGAAAACCAATGCCATTAGAAGTCAAATCACAAGTTTCAAACAAGGTCCCCAAGAGAACTTTAATGAGGCATGGGTTCGCTTCAAAAAGCTTGTCAAGTCTGTTCCACATCATGGTTTTGATACTTGGTTCTTATGCAACCAATTTTATAATGGGTTATATGATGATCAGAGGAATTTGTTGGATTCTGCTGCCAATGGGAGATTCCAAAATAACACTACAGATGCCAATGCTTGGAAGTTAATTGATGAGATGGCTACTCACAATGCCGAGTATGGGAATCCTAGGGGTAATGTGAGGAGAGGAGGTACGGATAATGCAGTTGCAGCTCAGTTAGAGGCATTAACTGCCAAAATTGCCGAGTTACAAACTTCAAAGTCCTTGGAGAATAAGCAAACAGTTCATGCCATGGTTCAACAAGAGCCAACCTGTGAAAGATGTGGTACTATGGGGCATAATGCAGTGGAATGTATGAGTACGGTTGATCAAGTGCTTGCTTTTCAATCCTTTAAGCAAGGTTCACCGTACTCTAACTTTTACAATGAAAGGACAAGAGAGCATCCCAATTTCTCCTACCGAAGTCAGAATGTTCTTAATCCGACCCCACCACCACCTCAGCAACAAAGTTCATCTTATGTGATTCCTCAGAATCGCAATTCTCAAGGTAACTTCAATCGTTCCAATCAAGGTGGCCAAAACTTCCAACAACCTCCACCTCCACCACCTCCAAGTAATGATATGGCGGAACTGAAAGCCATGTTGCAGCAGAGTCTTATGATCCAACAAAAGCAAGATGCTCAGATCTCACAACTGTTAGCTCATAACAAGATGGTTGACACTCAAATTGCCCAATTGGCAATTCAAAATCCACATAAACAACCGGGTAATCTTCCTCCTCAAGGACACCCTCCACATGAGCAAGTCAATGCCATCACCTTGAGGAGTGGAACACATTACAAAGGCCCTGAAATGATAAGGGATGCAACCAATGAAAGCTTGGAAGTTGCGGATCAAAGTTCGAAAAAAGGCGAAAATAAGGCTGAAACAGAGGTTGCTCGATCGAGCAGCACCCCCTTGCTCGATCGAGCAACCCAGAAAATTTGCCCAAATTTGTCTCGGGAAGTTTCTGAAAGTTACAGTACACAAAAACTCGATCGAGCAAGCCCGCTGCTCGATCGAGCAACCCCTGATTTGGATGAAAAGCCTTCTAATTCATCTTCTAAAGCCAAAGAAGCCGAGCCCATTGTAATTAAACTTCCTTTTCCTCAACGCCTACATAAATCAAAGCTCGATAAACAGTTTGGGAGGTTTATGGAGGTAGTGAAGAATTTACAAGTGAGTGTACCATTTACCGAGTTGATCACTCAAGTGCCGGCCTATGCAAAGTTTCTAAAGGATATATTGACAAGGAAGCGGTCCTTTAATGAAGTGGAGACGGTTGCATTTACTGAGGAATGCAGTGCTGTTTTGCAATCCAAATCACCACCTAAGCTAAAGGATCCAGGGAGTTTTTCTATTCCTTGTAATATAGGTCGCTTAACAATAGATAAAGCCCTTTGTGATTTAGGGGCTAGTGTTAGTGTAATGCCATATTCTATATGCAAAAAGTTAAATATGGGTCAACTTACTGTTACAAACATGACCTTACAAATGGCCGACCGTTCTATTAAACACCCTTTGGGGATTTTAGAAGACGTACCGGTTAGAGTAGGGAAGTTTTTCATACCAGTTGACTTTGTTGTCTTAGATATGGCTGAGGACACCCAAATTCCTATCATCTTAGGACGACCATTCCTCCATACTGCGGGGGCGGTTATAGATGTTAAGAATGGGAGACTTACACTAACAGTGGGGGATGACACTATCACTTTCAACCTAGATAAAGGAATAAAACACCCCCTACTAGAAGAGACATGTCATAGGGTTGATATCGTTGATTTAACTATTGATGACTGTCCCCCTTTGCGTTTGGATAGGGATCCTCTAGAGATCGCCTTAATTTCCAGGAATGCTGAAACTGGACGCTCACGAAGTAAACTCAAGTCTAGATGGTTGAGACCATTCACAAAGACCAAGGTGAGCAAGTTTGGGTCGGTTTCACTACAAACTGACAAGGGTGAGGTTTTCAAAGTCAATGGTCAACACTTGAAGATCTACTATGATGGAGCATTTATTGGAGTGATAGAGGCCGTCGACCTTTTCACTCTTGATAAATCACCATGACTTTGAGGTAACACGGTCGTGCGGGACCGCTATAAACCAGCGCTAACCGGGAGACAACCCGGCATTTACTTGTACTTCATTTTTAAATTTTATTTCGATTAGCCTAATTATTAATGTCATAGTTTAATTAGATTTCGTTTGGATAGTTAATATATTTGTGCTTTATTGAGTGCGGTGAGGGAGCGATCTAACGATTTTATTGAGTGATTACAGCTAATACAATCGGAAATCGCTTTAATAATGAAGACACGAAAAGAAAGAAAGGAGAAAGGAATAGAAAAAGAGAAAAATCAGCAACTCACGGGTTGCTCGACCGAGCAAACATCTGCTCGATCGAGTTTTTACACATCCCACACATCAGCCACTTCAAAGAACTCCAAAATCCAGATTTCTTTGGTTGCTCGATCGAGCAAGCTCCTTTGCTCGATCGAGTCGGCCGGTTCGAACCGGTCCCGAGGGCTAATAAGCAGGTTTTTCCAACTTTCTTCTTATTCTTCTTCATATTTCGCCCTCTTTCTTCTCTCCCTCATCCTTATTCTCTCATATAACTCCCTCAAACTCACTCATATCTTCAATTCATCATCAATCTTGCATCAACAAACATTAATTTACTTGTTTCAAGCTCAGTTTGTGAAGAAATTGATCCTCTTGCTCCCTTATTTTTGCCCAAATTGTGAATCTAGGGTTTGTTTCATATTTCTTCAATTTTGTGCTTCTAATTTGTTGTTGTTGCTTCCTAGCTTTGTTGTTTAGTAATTATTCACTCTTACATTGCTAATTGCTCCGTCTTTCTTGCGTTTTAGACTCAAATTTGAATTTTTTTCGAATTAGGGTTACTAAATCCGTCTTTTGAGCGTCTAAGTTGTGTTTGTGTGTTTTATTTACTTCCCTTAGCTATGTCTAGGCAAGAAGGAACTAGTAAGCGTCGTAGAGCACCCCGTATTGTTCGCCAACCCGACATAGAAGCAATTCCGAGTAACCCCGACTACCCTTGGATCGTTTTCAACACACAAGAGCAGCATGACCGGTTTGCTTTGCTTATGGGTCGTCCTATGGACCCTACTCGCTGTGTGTGCCCCAACGTTCTTGATTCACTCGGTTTTGGGAATGCCATTTTTGCTATGTTTCACCGAATCGGGTTTGGGGGGCTATATTCCCTGAATGAGCTTTCTTATCGACCATTGACACTTGAATTTTTCAGTTCCTATGATTGGGACGAGACCAATGAAAGTGTGTCTTTTAGGTTGCTTAATAGGGACTTTGTGTTGACTTACGCCGAATTGGCGAATCATTTGGGTCTTTCTGTCGGTGACGATGATACTTTTATTGCTGTTCCTTCCGGCTTTCAAGTCATTGAATACTTTCGTTTATTTACGGGTCTTCCTGAGGCACGTGTCAATGCCATGGCGGTCAATGATGTGCAACATCCTTGTCTAAGGTTGTTTTTGCGTTTCTTTAGCCTCCTTTTATTTGCTAGGAAGGACCTAAGTAAGCTTAATTCTCATGAGGTCCTATTACTTGCTTCTACCCTCAACCCCATGCATGAGATTGATTTTTATTTTAATCCGGTTGGTTTGGTGTGCTTTGCTTTCTGGAGGATCACTTCCGCTACCCAACATTCCTTAGATTGTGGTGCCTGGGTCACTAAGTTGGCTAGGAGACTTGCTGGGTTTGGGGGAGACCGTAACTACACACCAATGACCCCCCTTCATGCCCCTAGAGTGGATGAGGAGTACTTGCGCCACACCCTTTGTTGGATAAATGCGTTAGGAAACAATAGATTTCAGTGGCGGGTACGGGGGACCCAGTGGATAGCTCTTCCTGATACCGATAACCGTCTCCCTTCTACGGAGCGGTTGTCTACCCATGATCCTGAGACTGGACCTACCCCTCCCCCTCATTCTTATGTGGTTCCACCTGAGCTTATTTTTGCTTTAGCCGAGAACCGTCGACCTCGTCGGCGGATTACCCCATCTACTTCTGCTCAGACTACCACCACCCCGATTCCACGCTTTACACCCACCCCAGCTCCTTACCCTTACCCTCCACCTGCTTACACCTATGATCCAGCTTTAGAGAGGGAGATTAGGATTCACCAAGGAATAAACAATGACTTGGTGATGAGGGGACTTTGGGAGAACCTCATGCGGACTGATCTTAATGCCACTGCTGGTTGGACTCCGCCGAGCTACTACCGAGGTCCGGGTGATGAGACGGGTGTGTTTGATAATTATGGGGTGACTCCTCAGCAGTTTTCCCAGGAGTTTAGTCACGATTATGGTTGCCTGGGTCGTTCTTGGTATACTCCTATCCAACCGGATGCTCCAGTTGGTGGGTTTGGTGACCCGTTTCGGGCTTCTTCTTCTGGTGCTGCTGAGAGGGGCGATGATGATGATGATGATGATGATCAGGCGCAGTAGTGGCCGCTGTCACTACTCCCCCATTTTGCAGCTGGTTTGGGGGAAGCTATGCTTATAAGCTGGTATTATTTATCCTTGTACTTTCTTTTATTGTATTTTCTTTTAGTTATTTTCCTCATTCCCTTTTGTTAGTTGTGTCCTTTAGGTTGCTGATGTTGGTTGTTGTGTGATTGTTGTGCTGTTAGCGTCACACTGAGGACACTGTGACATTTAGGTTTGGGGGAGAGTCTTTATTTATGTGTAATCTTTATTTCCGTTGTGTGAAAGAAAAAAAAAAATCATAAAAATTGAAAAATTTACAAAATCCAAAAACATGTTTTTATTTTATTAGGTCGAGTCTTGGTGAATTGAATTACAATGATGATAATTTGCATTGTTTCTGCATTTGAATCCCAAATAAGTTGTCCATGTACATTGTTTTGACTTGCTATTTTTGAAAACAAAAGCTCATAGTACAAGTCTTGACCGTTTTTGACATACCTTATGCTAATTAGATTTGGCAATTTTTGTTGGTAAACCACTTAAAATTCTGAGGTCTTTAGAGCTTCCTAGGCCAGGAACATCAATAAACTGGTCTCATTGTTTTTAGGCTTGAGTGTGGTACTCCTTGTGGAATGTGTAACATCAAATTGCATAAGTGTGACATTCGTTTCTTGATACTATACGCGTTCGTTTGATAAGTGCATGAGGAAAGGTGACTCTTTTTGTTCAAATAAGCCTCACGTAGCCAAAAAGACTTGATTTTATACCCTTATTATTGAGTTCTTTATATTTAGCCCTTTTGAACGTTTGTAGCCTGTTTTACAAGCCATACACAGCTACATTCCTAGAACTTGCCTACCTTATCGGGACAGTCGCAGTTGCATGTTTTCCTTGTCTACTTGTCTACTATGGTTGGGTCGGGATTTCAAAAAGAATATCAATTGGGTGTAGCAAGTATGTTGGCAATTGTGTCATTTATTCCCTTTATTGAGAAAAGTTGTGAAGCAAAAAGAAAAAATGATGAAGAAAAGAAAAAAAAAAGATTTGATGAAAAAATGAAAAAGGAAAAAAAGAAAAGAGAAAAAAAAAGAAAGAAAAAAATTGTTGCTTCATTGAATTATTCAAGGGAAAATGAAAAAGGGATTATACTAGAGTCTAATGCATATTTAGAGAGCAATATCGATATCTCTCTTGTATTGTCAAAGTTTAAGATGATTTCTCTAGTTGGTGTTGGTTTGTGCTAGTCTTGTAGATATGTTTTGGTAAGTGTCGCTGCGACTACCGGTTTTAGCCCCACATTCCCAAACGTGCCTTGGCACAACCCATTTCTACCTTCACCCATTAGCCTTCCTTTTTGTCCTGATTCATGTACTTTGTAGCGAATGCGTATTTGTTGGGGAAATTACTATCACATTAGAATGCATGCATGTTTCATAAGTTGAGTGAGTGTTTCTATTTCTTTCTATCTTCACAAAACTCACCTTTACATAAACTTATGAGTGCATGAGTGAATCCGCGAGAATCCGACAATTTGAGCCTTGCAAGATTGAAAGGTATTTGGTTTTTGTCTATACTACGGTATCATGTAAAATCTTGGATTATGAGCTGCGTTTTCTACTTTCCCGTGCCTTTGAATTTGTTTTATTGGTACAACTTAGTCATTACTTTGTTATAGATTTGGATAGCTTGGGATTTGTATGTGCATTTACATTAGCTTTGAGTTTTTCATTCACCATTTGTATGTTTGTCTTTGTATGTGTCGAGTGCTTTGCTTAGGGACAAGCAAAGGATTGGTTTGGGGGAGTTTGATGATCATTATTTATATACATATTTTATGCATCCCTTAGACGCATTTTACTCGATTTACCGTCTTTCCTTGCTTATTTCTATGCTATTTTAGCTAGACTATAGATTCTGCCGCTTTTGTTATGTTTTAATGCAGATTGGATGCATTTGGAGCTTTTCGAGTAGATATGGAGCATGGCGGAGTTGGATCGTAGAAGCTAGGCGCGGAAATCGAGGAAGGATGAGGAGAAATGAAGAAAAGTCGAAGGAAACAAGCTATAATGATAGTTGCTCGACCGAGCATGTTACCTGTGCTCGATCGAGTCGTTTTGATCCTTGCTCGATCGAGCAGAGTCACCTTGCTCGATCGAGCAAGCTCTATTACGGCGGATTTCTTTTATTTTCCTTAACTTTAGACCTAATTAGTTAGATCTTTTGTAATATAAAAAGAAAGCTCGTCTTTCTTAATTAGAGATTGATATACATGCTTTCTTAGGCTTTAGAATACTTTTAGGGTTTAAATCAGAAACTTTAGTTTAATTTACTTTTCCGCTGGATTTTATTCATCAAAGACGATTGTCTTTAGTTCAAGCTTGTAATCGGTATTCTCAATCTTTCTTCGTTATTTAATTACCTTCTTGTTCTTAATTGTTCTTTGTTCATCCTTTCATAGTTATTAATTATGTTTACCTTAATTATTATTGTTGTTATTTATATCGTTATGAGTAGCTAAATTCCTTTCTAGGGTTGAAAGGGGATCTAGGATTGTTAGAAGGGGTAGATTAATTAATTGAATTGCAATTGCATGGTTATCGTTTGATTATCGTTTTAATTCTAGTTGTTTGGTTACTGGCCAGGATTAATTAACTAGTCTCGCAAATTAGGATTGACACCGACCGGGTTGAGATTAAGATAGGCTACGATAATTGAATAGAACTCGTTTAATGATAGCGACCGCATGTTAATCGTAGATCTAAAGGGCATAATTGAATCGACCGATCTTGTGACCTTAGATAGCTTTATTGCATGATAATTGATTACTCCCTTACCCCTGAACAATAATCCTAGTGAACCTGTGACCCTAGACTTTTAATCTCATTGTTTCCAACCTTATTAGTTTGTTATTGCTTATAGTTAGTTATTGCTTATTACTAGTTGTTATTATTATTAGTTATAGTTGTTATTGTTATTGTTGTTATTTATTGTTGTTATTGATTGCTTTTAGTTTAGAACTCAATCTCAAACCCCGAAATTGTTACCTTAGAGACGAACTTAGTTTAACAGATTAGAATACTACCGCCTCCCTGTGGATTCGATACCTTGCTTACCGCTGACTATTAGTTAGTAGTGAATTAAGTTTTACTTTGATTAGGGTGACGCGACTTTACCCTTATCAATGCTCTATTCCTCTAAGAGGGGGTAGTCCACTAGGCAAGTCAGCAGGGAATACATCCCCATAATCCTCCAGTACTTGTTGCACCTCAACTGGAATGTTTCCTTGGGGAAGTAGGACCTCTTTGGTTAGCAGGATGAACACAGTTTCATCACCCATAAGCTCTTGAACCATCTCAGCTTCACTCAGTAGTAAGACTTCTTTGGAAATGTCATTGACAGGGGCAATGTTCCCTTTAACATTGGGGGGTAAAGGGGCTAGTATGATCTTCTTGTTACCAAACTTGAAAACATAGGTGTTGTCCCTCCCATGGTGTACAGAGTCTCTATCAAACTCCCAGGGTCTGCCCAACAGAAGGTGACAAGCATCCATAGGTAGGACATCACACAAGACCACATCAGTATATCCCTTGCCAATAGAGAATGGCACTACACACTGCTTGTCAACTCTTACTTCCACTCCCTTGTTCAACCATCTCAGTTTATAGGGGTGGGGGTGTCCTTGTGTGTTTAGGGACAGTTTCTCTATTAAGGTGGTGGATGCCACATTGGTACAGCTTCCCCCATCAATTATCATGTTGCAAACCCTTCCCCTTATAGTGCATCTGGTCCTGAATATTTGATGCCTCTGATCATCCTCTAATGGTTGAGGTTGGGTGGGCATAACCCTCCAGGTTACTAGACTCAAGCCTGCATCTGGTTCTATCATTTCCTCTCTAGGCTCTTCCTCAGGTTCCTCCAAACTCTCCTCACATACAAGGATCTCATCTTCACCCCATTCCACAACATCCATACTACTCAAAGCCCTTTTAGAGGGGCATTCTTTGGCAAAATGCCCAAAGCCCTGACATTTAAAGCACTTTTTAAGGGATACTGTCTTTCTCAAGTCTGTCTCAGGGGCCTTGCCTTTGTCTGACACTGAGGGCTTGGCTGGGACTAATGGTTCTCCTATTCTTACTCCAGTGAAGGGTTTGAAAGAAGGTCTAGTCTGTGGCCTGGGAGGTGTGGGTTTTCCCTTCCCTAGTTTCTCAATCCTCAAGGCTAGACTCACTGCTTCCTCAAAAGAGTAAAGGTGTTGCAACCTTACTCTGTTAGCTATCTTCTCATCAAGACCCTCTAGAAACCTAGCTATCTTCTGCTCAGGCTTTTCAGTAATCTCACATTGTAGTGTGAGTTGCTCAAAGTCCCTCAAATAGGACTCAACAGGTCTACCTTCTTGTTTCAGGTGGGTAAGTCTGATAAACATGTCTTGAGTGTAGTCTTTTGATACAAACTTAATCCTCATTTTCTTTTTCAGTTTATCCCAAGATTTAATAGGATCCTTACCCTCCCTAGTCCTCTGAGCCTTCATATTTTCATACCACAAGGATGCATATCCTTTCAATTTCATGATGGCTACCTTAAAGGCTCTTCTATCAGTGTAACCCTTGAACTCAAAGACTCTTTCTACAGACCTTAACCAGTCTAGGAAGTCATCAGGGTTCATACTACCTAGAAAGTCAGGGATTTCTACCTTTAAGTCTTTGTCATGGTGCCTAGGAAGGCCCTGCTCTGAGTTCTCTGAATCTGAGGCCTCCTCTTGCTCCATGTGTTGCCTCCTTCTTGCTGCAACAGGTGGCACAGGTGCTCCTCTACCTCGTCCTCTGCCTCCTCTTCCACCATTGTTGAGCTGACCATCTAAGAATTCATTGAAGGATGCTGTAACCTCCATAACAGTTCTAGCAAGGCCATGAACTGTGGTTTCAAGCCCTGCTAATCTCTCTTCACTCATGGGTAGTTTTTGTGTTTTTAATGTAGGTAGGTAAATGAACTCACAAACCAAAGCTCTGATAACCAATTGAACTGAAACCTCTCAGGAAATGAGTGATATCAATGTCAAATAGACTCAGACTAGCACTCTTCTCACACACAAGCTAACTCACTCAAGAAATGACTCCAACAACCTGCACTAGGCTAGGCAATTCAGATAGTACTTTGTATCTTAGCACACAAGCATAGATGACAAAGGTTGTGTTAAGACTCAAGACACACAAGTAATGAATTCTAAACACTGCAATCTTAGTTCACACGCAAGTTTCACTAAGAAATGCTACAACACTTAGCTTCTGCTGAAGGATTGTTTTGAACAAAGTTCATAATTATATTAATCAAAGTCTGCCTTCTTTAGGTTACAACTTAGGCCTTATATAGGCAATTCAACAGATCCTGACCCTTGAAAACAAGGACATCTAAGGGCTTAAAAGCCTTACATCTTACTGAGAAAACAAACTACAAACTCAGCTAATGAGGACAACAAAAACAGACTGCAAAACAGAGAAAAGAAAGACTGCAAAAGTAGGTTTGTCCCTTTCCAGAAATGGTAAGTCTGCAAACTGTCTTGGGAAGTCTTTGCTTGGCTTGTTCTTGCTGTGTTTGGCTGACAACGGCTTCATATAAGACCTTCCTAACATACTAACTACACCTGAGGTTGATCATACACAAAAATAAGGAGTTTTGGACAGAAACATTGGCCTTGGTGCCAGCTGACTCCTCCATATGACCTTCACTCTTCTAGGCTGTTTTAGATGGACTTCTAGACTTTATTTAGAAAACTTTTCCTGGACTTTTCTCTTGCTAAGGACATCAACTTTAAGGGTAAAGAAGATGGAACCCCTGGTTGGACTCGTACTGCATGATATTTGATTTATACTCTGGCTGGTCTTGGCTGTTTTTCAGGAAACTGGACCCTGCTCTTGTGACCCTTCTTGTGGTTGTGCTTGCTTGACTTGTTGCTGCTTCTTGACTGTAATTGGGGTGCTTGGGGAGTGTTATACCTGGTGCCTTTGGTGTGGGGCTCTTGCTTGTCTTGTTGGGGTTTGGTTGGGACCCTTGGGATACAATGGTGCAATCCTGGCTAGCTGAATTCTTGGCTTGGTGATGATGGAGCTCTAATCCTGTTTCAGTAACAATGGGTAATGAAGCAAGGAAGACACATTCTTAAGACAAGGAGTTACAATGCAAACAATGGGTAATGAAGCAAGGAAAACTCATTTTTCACACAAGGAGTTACAATGCAAACAATGGGTAATGAAGCAAGGAAGACTCATTGTTCACACAAGGAGTTGTACAAGTGAAACAATGGGTATGAAGAAGGAAGACTCATTGTGTTGTCACACAGAAGGAGTTACAATGTAACATGGGTAATGAAGCATGGAAAACTCATTGTTCACACAAGGAGTTACAATGCAACAATGGGTATTGAAGCAAGGAAGACTCATTGTTCACACAAGGAGTTACAATGCAAACAATGGGTAATGAAACAAGGAAGTGTCATTATTCACACAAGGAGTTACAATGCAAAAAATGGGTAATAAAGCATGGAAGACTCATTCTTCACACAAGGAGTTACAATGCAAACAATGGGTAATAAAGCAACGAAGACTCATGGTTCACTCAAGGAGTTACAATGCAAACAATGGGTAATGAAGCAAGGAAGACTCATTGTTTACACAAGGAGTTACAATGCAACAATGGGTAATGAAGCAAGGAAGACTCATTGTTCACACAAGGAGTTAAAATGTAACAATGGGTAATGAAGCATGGAAGACTGATTTTTCACAGAAAGAGTA
>JAIUZE010071394.1:0-10823 GCA_022085475.1 Heliosperma pusillum | reverse complement strand
CCCATCTTACACTGTGTGATGCAGATCACCATGACCCAGAAGATGTACATCGGCCTCCTTTCACGGCACGACCTAGGACAAAAACTAAAGTCAATCGGAAACTACACCGACTCAGGTAAATGGTCACCAGTCTAAAGAATTGACTCATAGGAATAAAATAGAAATCCCCGCCATGACCAGGCTTCAACAATTTTGATAAGGGACTCTATTATGGTCACTGCCCGACAGCGTGTCTCCACAGTCTGCCTATGTAAACGACCAGTCATCTCCATGACCCCATGGTGCTGAACCAACCATCGATCGACTTACAATCTAGTCACTTCGAGACGTCACCTCAAATGAGTGACTAGGGACAAAACACTAAGTTCATCCTTTTCACTTGAATTGGGTTTAACTTTTCTTTCAACCAATTCGGATAAACAAAGTATTAAAATTTAGTCAAACTAAACAAAGGAGTTTTTAATGAAACTCTAACAATGAATGCGATTATCAAATATTTGTAAAAATTGATACGCTATCAATAATTTTATATCTCATAATCTCTAGCAATTCAGGTCCATATTTCAATCCTCATTGAAATGACATGACTATCATGTTCAGCTTGCAAAAGCATGGCTAATGGATTAGCAATACTTGCATCTTTCTCATCGTTCTGATTGCTATTTCTGTTTGTCTACGTAATCTTATATTACATAAAACTTTCTGAGTACATGTCTAGGTTTGAATCTAGACTTAGGACTCTTGGCATAAAGATAGCTCCCACTGTTTTACCAGTATCAAGGGATAGGATATACAACTATAGGAACTACTTCTAGTCTCTCCAATACAGTCGAATCCAAGCTACTTTCATATGCATCATCATATGATGCAATGTACTCCATTTCCGTTGTGAAATCCACAATGATAAACTGCCTGGAACACTTCCAGCGGATACATGACATTTATATTTGAAAATGTCACTCCTACTTGGAACCTTTCCAATAGTCTTTTCTGCTTGGAACTCTTCCAATAGATAAATCTTCTATAAAACACAGCCAGTTCGTGATTTCAAATCACTTTGATCAGTTTGGAAACTGAAGTCTGTGTAAACTCTTACACACAACTCACTATAAACTCCAAACATACGGAACATATCTTTAGTCCTTCGCAAGTACTTAAGGATGTTCATTATGGCTATCAAGTGACTCTCACTTGGATTTGATTGCAAATGATTCGTCATACTCAAAGCATGCGAAATGTCGGATTGAGTATACATCACAGCGAATATAATTGATCCCGCAGTGGAAGCAAAAAGGAATCAATTATCATGTGTTCAACTTCCTTGAACTAGTCAAAGATCTTATCAATATAAGAATTTTGACTCAACACTAATATCCTTTTAGATTTATCTCCATAAATCCAGATATCTAAAAGATGTATTCTACGTCTCCAAAATCTTCCATCATCTAAAATGATCAATATGTCTCCACATATAAGACTAATGAAAACCATATAACTCCCACTAAACTTCATGTATTCAACATAATTCCTCGAGATGTCGAGAAATATTTTATGACATGATTGACACACTAATTCCAACTCTTTAGTGCTTACTTAAGTCATACTCTTAAGCTTGCAAATTAACTTAGGATAATTAGGATCTACGAACCCACAGGTGAATATAAAATATACTACCTCTTCTAGAATCGTATTCAAGAAGGTGGTTCTTGAGATCCAGTTGACATCATACTATTATGATATGCTGTAATCGCTAAGTATATTCGAATGGATCGAAGAATTAAGGTTGGTGCAAAACTCTTTGCCTACCAATTTATCTTTGAAAACATTTTAATGTTCATCCATGCAAATTTTGATCTTAAAAAAAAATTGATTTACATTGAAGAGGTCGTACTTCTTCAATTAAAATTTACCAGGTCACATACCTGACCATCATGCATGGAGTCCATTACGAATCACATGACTCTAAGCCATAGCAAGAAGTTAGGACTAGAAACAGTCTTTTATAAGTCACAGATTAGAACTCATCACTATTAAGGAGTGATAAAATTCCTCCCTACCTCTTAAGGTTCCGAAGAAACAACTAGTGAACAAACAATGAGGAAACTTTTTACTTTTTCCGGACCATATGCTCAGTTTGTGGCTCTTGAAACATTTTCTCCCACTCTGTCTTATCAAGAAATAATCGTATTTTCATTGAAAGACAGCATCACGAGTCACAAACGCTTTGTTCTCGTGGTCAATGTAGGATTATTGAGCACTTGTTTTATTCGGATAACTTATAAATTAGGTACGCTACCTATCCATATCGTATATGAAATAAAATCCGACTAGTTTAAATGTGCTTTGATATGGTGGGAAAAGAAATAGCAGACAAAAATATTAAGATCCCAAGGTTAGTCAAATAGCTCAGTTTGACTTGACAAAGACAAAACCATATCGTATAAGGTTCTGTTTCTCTATGCAACAACACCTTATCTCATAATGTGTGTTAGAGAAATTAACTCGTGAAACTATTTCACAATACTTTTGGTGAAAATCAAAGTCAATACTTAGATATTTATAGTTACGATTTAGTCGTAAGTCCTTGATCTAATGCTCTTAGTGGTTAACTACTTCTCATTGAAGCTCTTTGAACTTTTCAAAGATTTCTCTTAACACCTCATTAAGTAGAATCAAACATAATATCTATTTAAATCGTCGGTTAATAAAGTGAAGTAATCATTACCATCTCTGGTTGTGTTTGTTATTGGACTACACATATGCCTATGTAATGGGGCCAATAACTCACTAGTTCGATTTCCTTTTTAACAAAAGGGCACGAATCATCTTTGCTTGAATACAAGATTCGCACACACCATAAGATTCAAAATCAAATGGTTTATAGATACTAGTCGATACTAGCCTTTTATGTGCTACACAATCCAGAATTAAGATTAGATTTGGGTCACCAACTTTGAGCCTTTTTCAATCTATATGACAATTAATTTCTAGTTTTGGTCAAGAATATAATTACCTTTGATTGGTATGGGATAACCATGGACCAAGTAAAGACATAAAAAGAAACAACACTTGTTCCATTCACAAACGTGAAACACTTGTGTCGTACACTAAAGTGGATACTATATTCTTTATTTAGAGGTCATGTACATAATAACGTTTATTAAAGTATACCTCTAAATCCAAAACTAGATTGATCACATTATAACTTTTATATGTCTCTATAGAAATAAATCTACAATAGTTCTATTTCCCTTGTAGGTCGACATTTAATCATGGTTAGTCGTCGCACGAATCATGATTATATGCATTGAATACATTGGTGAAAACCATAATGGGTATCTAATGCCCAAAACTTGCATTTTAGCAAAATAAATGTCGATCATATAGATATTATGGGTGAAAATAGTACACCCAATTTCTAACTCTTTAGAAAACTTGGGGCAAATTATTTTCCAGTGTCTTACACTGTAAAATAGAATCATCAAAAGTTGGGTTTGACACCTTGCTTGGGTTTTGACTTTACTATTCAAAATAGCCTTGCCTTTTTCCCTAGCCTTGTGCCAATATCGTGTCAACCTACTTTTGAACCTCGTCCTATTCTTAACAATTAAGAATAAAACATCCTTCTTAGAGCTCTCATTCACTTTCATAAATCTCTTTTTAGACAAGTAGATTAGAATTAAAATGAAGATTACTCTTCATTTCATTCATGGTTATACCTTCAAAATGGATAAACCTTTCATGAAGTGTCTACGGTATTTGGTTATTCACGATTTCAAATAAATCGATTAACCTAGTCATCCCAACTGATTTGGCTTCTTTTGAGGTTACCCTCGATAAGGAGCATTATGACAACATACCAAAAATAATAAATATTTTCTTTGGAGCAAAAAGATTGATGCACCATTGTAATCAGAAGACGTCACAAAAATTCAAAACGTTTTTGACTAAAATGTGACTCATTTGTAAACTCTTCATAAGAGACATTTGCAATGGTAAATATGAGGATCAAAAAGAAAAATTCATTTTTTCATTAGCTAAGGTGGTTTAAACGGAGATCGCAATCAAAATGATACCGGATAAAATAATGGAAACCCTTTCCACGATTGAACGGATTTACAAGTTCATAGAAGGATAAAATATTTGTCATTTGCGCGTTTAAAATAAATCTCAACGGAAAATAAACATTCATTGCTTACATATAATACACTTGTAAAAACAATTTTAAACAAGTCACTCATATAATGACCCCTCACGACATTATATAAGTGATTCCAAGACCCATATTTAGACAAAAATAGTCATCGTATGCTACCTTTATCTAAAAATAGTAAGTCAATACTTGACTAATTCTACACTTAGAACTCTTGGTTGAAAGATTTCAACTAAATCCATCTCCTAGTCCCAAGATAACGCTTATCTCGTTGAGTCCAATCCAATTTTGGCTTGTGATCGCATCACCCTACTTACCCGAGGTAAAAAGGGACCCACGAGCGTGCTAGCCCTAATGAACACGGGGTTCATAGGTGCTTCAATTGGTAAGGCTAAATCTCACTTTTTTAAGTTATGTGAGAGGTCTTGTCAATTTACTTATTAATTCCCTATAAGCAAACTAAGTCGGTGAATTTTGAATAACTTTGAATTGACAATCGAGAAAAAAAAATGCATGTTGGCGATTTTGGCATGAGCGGAAAAATAAAGCAAGCAAAAAATAAATCCTAGTATGGCCACCTAGCTAATTTAATTAACTAGTAGATTACAAAATCGGAAACCAACTCCTTGGCCCCTTGCCTCTTCACGGAACACGCTCCAAAAAGGCACCGTCTTTTGGAACACCGACTTCGGGAATCTCCGTCTTCATAATAATTAATTACAAAAGATACAAATAAAATTCCTATTATACATTTGATCTACAAATTGAAATTAAATTATTACAAACGGCGATACGAGATCGCAAATAAAATTACAACCGAATCGGTATTCCCTTACATTACGGGTAATACCAATTAAAATAATCTAGGCCATACTAGGTACAACTTGCATTAAAAAATTAAATAAATGAAATTCATTAATTCAACAATAACAATATAAATAAAATGATGTAAAAATCACGCCAAAATCGCCCTTAACACTTATCATGCTTATTCAAGCTCGGTTTTATGGATTTTATCGATTTTTAACCATTAAAAATCACTAATCAACACTTAAATCCTATTTAAGCTCAAATTAATTATCTAAACTGATTAAGAACTCAAAATTAGTCCCGACAAGTTTTTTTTGTATTTAATTAGTTCGAAATGATCGTATTTTCTAAATATAGAGGTTTAATCATAACATTTATGAAATAAACCCAAAATAAAATATAAAAATCATAAAAATTTGAAACAAAAAACTTTGTGCATTCTGGAAAATTTCTAGGAACTCTAAAAAACCATAAAAATAAACCCAAAAAAATGGAATTAATTTTATGAACAAATAACTTTGTATTCAACGATTTTATCAAATAAAAACCATTAAATATATTAAAATAGTGAAACAAATTACAAAGTTTTACCAAGATGATATAAATCAGATTACAAAATGTACCAAAAATTTTTAAGACCATAAAAGGACGTTTTAATTTTATGATCATAATAATCTCACTTTATTGACTTTTAGCTTATAAAAATCAATAATCATGCAAAACTTAATTAAAAGTCACGAAATTTTACATACGGTATGTACAAAATGCATGTGAGAGCATATAAAAAATTCATGGCCAGAATCAACATGCAACTATTTTTAGTTAACTTTTAACATAAAACATGCATATTAACATGATTTAAAGGCCATAAATCAAAATAAATAGCAAATTAATCCCCAAAATCACCAAATTTGACCACAACCATTTTGAGGTCAGTAGGTATGCATGCAAATCAAAAATTTTGTGTAAACCAATTTTGAACACAAATTTTCAATTTTACCCAAGTTATCGTATAACTCGATTTTAATGCTTAAAATCAACATGCATGTAACAATTGAGCTCTAATACCACATGATAGTCCTAGACCTCTAATTAGACTCCTCTAGTTAGTTCATTAAATTACATTAACTTAATGATTTAGGATCTAGTTATCATGCATGCAAATATAAAAGCATAAAAGAAAAGATAAGACGAAAACATCCTTACATTGAGATTTTTTGGTTCAATATGGGCACAATAAGAACTCCTTCTTATTGTTCTTGAGCATGAAATTAGGTAACACCCGGAAAGTACCCTATTTTTCTAGTTTAGAAATATTTACGAACTTCTTTTCAGTAATTTTAAGTTTTAAATTATAATTTTAAGTTCCGAGTCGAATTTAGACTTTCCGAGTTCGTATTTGGAATTTCTACGAGATTTCATGAAAAAGCCGTCTTAAGTCTAGTTTGACTTTTCTGGACTTTGGAAATCGTCTTTGACTTTTCCTACACATCTCACACAACTCATTCCTTAACCTAATACTTCATTTCAACATCAAAAATCAAACACATTTTCTTTCTTCTTCCTTAAGCAACTTCCCTCTTTGAATATCGATCTTTGATTGATCGTAACTTCTTCATTACTCGATAGAATTCGCGTAAGTTCGTCTTATTATTCTTCCCTAACCTTCCTCTATCCGTATTGATAATAAAATTATCGTCTTTCTCGCTTTTTAAGCATTCCGTATTTCTCAAGATGAACTTTATTCATCTTTTTACGATCTATTTGTAGGTGGCGACCTCCAAGATCCCGACAAAGACTATTTTCTTATAGAAGAGGAGCTTGACGATCATTAGAGACGCTCAAAGGTAACGGTGAAGGGTTACTCGGTATTACTTACGTGTTGTACATGTTATATGCTAGAAAATCGTATTAGATTACGATTAGGAAGGTTAGAATCCATGCTATGATTAATGAATGATGTTATATGATGAATATTGATGATATATGTTGATTGTTGATGATTATTGGAAGTATAATTGAGTTTTGAAATGAATTGGTTGAGAATTGGAAGCTCTCGGGTGAAGAAGTGTTCCCAGCCGGTCGACCGGCCGCCGGTCTGACCACCGGCTGAGAACACTCCAGAAACCCATTTCTGAAACTGGGTTTTGCATGAAGAGGTGCCCCAGGCCGGCCCACCGGCCACCGGTCAACCCACCGGCCTGGAACACATCAGTGAAGGAAGCTTTGATTTGGTATGATTGCCTGAGCCGGTCGACCGGCCGCCGGTCGACTGACCGGCCCAGACCCCTTTCCTCTGTTTTTGAGTTTTTGCCTGTGTTCTGAGCCGGCCCACCGGCCGCCGGTCTTCTGCCCGGCCTGAAACACGGCTGTATGCATTTCCTTTATTTTCTAAAACTCGTAATTTATAATAGTTCGCATGATCGGTTTATCGTATAATTTTACGTAATGTCTTATAATATTCATGTTTTGAATATATGATATCTCTTTCGCATGTATCACATGTTTGGTGACGGTTTTCGATATGTTTCCACTTTGAGTCGGTTTTTACAAATGAGTCGGGTTGAGCACTATTTTGTCTTGTGCTTGGTATTCTCATTCCTTTGGCTACCTTCCCGTTCGTAAGGCTGGAATGTCGGAACGGAGAGGTATCCTACTGCTTAATTGCATGTGTAGTGGGCATACGACGACGTTGTTGGGGGTTGAACGCTATGCGTTGATCGACCCGGCCGTCAAATGTTGTGTACTTGCGAGGTGGTGTTATTTGCATGTAGCGTACCGCATGTTATGAGGCTTGAGCTCGTTTTCCGCCTCTTTCGTGAATTGATCTACCGAATTTGGGGTACTCGGCGTCTAGTGTAAGGCCGAGTCTTGGGTGCGAAACGTTTTATCGCACGTCGAATCGGAAAACGTTATATTCCGAGATCCTGGCCAGGTTTAGACTAGTACCGTATTATTATCGTCGTGCTACCAGGAGGAAATGTGTCTACATAGGCGAAATGTAAGCATCACGTATGAGTTCAGGGAAATGTGATCCCGTGGATGCCGTTAATCATACTTGCCATGTACACGATGCTAGTGCGTTTCATTTACCGTGAGATTGTCGTCTTGTGTCGTTCTTGAATGCGTGATTTCATGATATAGTTCATGGTCATTGCATGATTGGACACCGTTATTGTCTTGGTTCGTGAATGGATGACAATATGTTGTATTTACTATGATCATCGCATGACTTGAATGGTTTGTCTGTCGAGTCTCAATCTTATCAATCTTATACCGCTAACGGTGAGATGTAAGCCCTAGTGAGCGTATTCGATTGCCTAAGAGTGTCTTTCCCGAGTCGTTGAATAACATGATGGTTACGGATTTGATTTCCACATGATCTTATCATTATATCTCGTATTGCCTATCTATTTTTATCGTAACTCACATGGATATGTATATATATGCATGCTTTACTTTCTTATTACCTTATGTGTACGTTTGATGTAATATGGCTGGGAGAACCCGGAGTTACTCCCCACTGACTGTGGCATTCATGTTTTTCATGGATGAACAGGTTGCTTGCTATGGATGACTTTTTGGATACGATATTTTGGGGTTCGGGTGTGAGCTAGCGGGCGTTGTCCCTGGAAGTTCACCTCTAGACGATAGTAGCTAGTTTTTGTTAAACACTTGTTCTTTGCTAACATTTGAAGAGACCCCGTCTCTTTATTGTATATTCCGTATTTAGTTTGTAATATTTGACACTCCTCGTTTTATTTACAATGCATGTTTAAAAGTTTTTAAAACTACCTATTTCCGCATTATAATTCGCATGCTTGTTTGATTTATTATTCCGCATTCGCGAGGGTTGTCACAGTTGGTATCAGAGCTTTGATCGCTCCCGACGCACACACGTGAACCCTAACTTAAACTACTTGACCTTGAAATAATAAATGAGAGAGTGGGTAGAAGTAAGGACTTTAATTGGTAGTCTATTTGTTTATGCTAATTGATAGGGTAACTTAATTCGTTTTTATCTCTTATGAAGATGGTTAGACCGCGTGTAGCTGATAATATTATGATTGAGGCTCTTGCTCAAGTGCTGAAGAATCAGCAAGATGCCGCTCTAGCTAATGCCAACCAAGTTCACCCTAGAAGGGAGGACAATCAACAAGGTGGTTATGTATGGGTGGCGGGGCAAATTGCAAGGAGTAAGATCGTGCCTTATGGTGGAGAACCGGATCCTACGGAGCTATCCGACTGGTTCCGTGAGATGGAGAAACAATTCGATCTTTACCAAGTCCGAGAAGAGGACAAGGTGAGGATAGCAAAGCACTTTCTAGTGCGAGAAGCCGACAACTGGTGGGCTATCACAAGTGCCACCGCAACTCTTGAGGAGGACTTCAACTGGTCTTGCTTTAAGGCTCTTGTGGAGGGTAGATTTTACCCTAAGGAGCTTAAACAACAAAGGCTCAAGGAGTTCATAGATTTTAAGCAAGGTAACCTATCCGCTCAAGATTTTACGACGGAGTTTAATAAGCTCGCTCACTTTGCGCCGAGGCTTATTCGTGATGATGAAGATCGTGCATTCTACTATCGTAATAAGTTGAATGTCGTGCTGCAAAGTAAAGTGAGAAGGGGTACCGCGTCCTTTGGAGATCTCTATGACGATGCTTTGTGGGCTGAAAATTCAATGAAGGCCATTAGGGATGAAGCTTTAATGAATAATCCCTCTCCTTCTTATGCTCCTAGGCCGAATGCTTATGGGAAGAGGCCGTTTATCCTGTAACAACCCGAAAAGTACCCAATTTGTTTAAGCAATAGCTTATGGATACTTTTCAGTAGAACTTAAGTTTTTAATATAGGAATTTTTGTTCCGAGTGGTATTTTGAAATTCCGCGTTCGTATTTGGAACTTTTGAGAGATTTCATGAAAAGACCGTTTTTGGTCATCTTTGACTTTTCTTGACTTTTAAACCGTCTTTGACTTTTTCTTGACTTTTTAAAGTCGTCAATTACTTTTCTTGACTTTTAAAGTCGTCTTAAACTTTTCTGAACTTTTAAGTCATTTTTGACTTTTTCCGACTTTTTAGTCGATTTCGACTTTCGTTGACTTTTCCCGCCTCGTCTCATAAGTATGAAGACCGAAATTTTATTTAAAAAAATAATATTTTTGATTTATTTTTATTTAGATTTATTAAGATTTATCATAATTTAATATAATTATTTTGAATTTATTCGGAATTTAAAGAATAACGTTTACGGTTTTAACCGAACGTCATTTAACTATTCCCGACTCATAGTAAAGCGCGAAACAAAATCGAAACTCGACTTTGGCATGAGTCACACGCGCGTGTCATCGCTTTCCACTCACAACTAGATATTTTATTTGTTTTGAATAAACTAATAATAATATCTAGATATTTTTCTACTTTATCGATCCGTCAACGGAGATTACGCAACTCGAGCAAAAACAGACCCGGCAAGCACAAGACCACACGGCTCATTTTCCTCTCTAATAGCCCTTGATATTTGTATTACTTTTGATTACAAAATCATAATATCTAGATCACTATTTGCTTTATCGATCAATTAACGAAAATTACGCAAAACGCTCGAAATCAGACCGATCCTTCACCATACCACACGGCTCAAAAAGTCCTCTAATAGCCTTGATATTTTCATTTCTTTTGATTATTAATAACATAATATCTTGATATTTGGTGTAATTAACTTTATCGTTAATTATATTAAATCGTTTACCGTAAAATAATTATTAAACGCGAGTCAATTACGGAACAACAATTTCAGAACTCGACACCTTTATTGGTCTATAATTACACGGCACACACACACCCCACTTTACTCACAAACAA